>PVHX01011439.1:0-19108 GCA_004024805.1 Geosciurus inauris | reverse complement strand
TCCTTCTAGCTCTGCTGATCCAAGGTGTTACAGTTTTAACTCCTATATGGTTATAGTTTCCCTGCAGGGTTTTGTTACTTCTCCTCCAGTAGGTGGCATTGTCCATTGTTTGCTGGACTTTCCCGGCTGGTATCCTTGGTACTGGTCCCAGGCCAAGGTGAAACTCTGGGCCGCTGGTGGAGTCGCTGTTCCACCGTGGACAAGGTTTGCTCCCAGGTGTTCACCTGCGCCCCCTGGTGTGTAGGAAGTTCCGCTGTGTTAGAAGGTGGTCCACAAAGAACAATAGCTGGGGTTCTGCTCAGGAGGCAGTCAGTCCACAGAAGCAACTGCTAGCGGTCTCTCGCGGTTGGGTGGGCACTGGGGCCAGGCACCCTGTGCAGAAGCAGGCCCGGCACGCCCAGGGTAAACTCCGGGCTGGAGCCCTGGGCCGGATCCCCCACCACAACTGCACTCCACTGGGCAGCGCTGAAGTCACGCCTCCTGGCTACCGCTGTCTCCCGGTGGCCCTGCGCTCACACACGAAAGTGAGACTCTTGCGTGGGGTGGTGAGCTGCAGAGAGCTGCCCAAGAAGCTGGTTGGAAAATGGCACCCCGCTACTTCCAGTCTCGGTCTCGGAGTGCCTGAGCCCTGGGCCGAGTCCCCCGGCTGCAACTGCTTTCTGCCAGCTGGCGCCGAAGTCACGCCTCGCGGCTACCGCTGTCTCCCGTTGACTCTGCGCTCACACACACGAGCAAGACTCGTGGGGCGATATGCCGCAGAGAGCTGCCAAGAAACTGGTTGGACAATGGCACCCTGCTACTTCCAGTCTCAGTCTCGGAGAGCTGGTGCCCTGGGCTAAGGCCCGGGCTGCAACTGCATTTCTCCGGCCGGTGCCAAAGTCATGCCTCCCGGCTACCGCTGCCTCCCGGTGGCCCTGCACTCACACACGCGAGCGAGACTCCTGCGTGGGGCTGCAAGCTGCAGAGAGCTGCCAAGAAACTGGTTGGAGAATGGCACCCCACTACTTCCAGTCTCAGTCTCGGAGAGCCGGAGCCCTGGGCCGAGGCCCAGGCTGCAACCGCGTTTCTCCAGCCGGCGCCGAAGCCACGCCTCCCGGCTACTGCTGCCTCCTGGTGATCCTGTACTCACACACACATGAGTGAATTCCTGCGTGGGATGTTGAGCCGCAGAATGATGCCAGGAAGCTGGCTGGAAGACGGCGCCTCCACCACTTCCAGCCTTGGTCCCTGAGAGCCTAGCGCAGAGTGGACTGTCTAGGCCGCCATCTTGGAACCGCCCCCCTGGATCCTCTCCTTATTCTGAATGTTAGGCGTTTTCATTATGATGTGCCTTGGTGTAGGTCTGTTGTGATTTTGAACATTTGATGTCCTGTAAGCCTCTTGAATTTGATTATCCAATTCATTTTTCATATTTGGAAAGTTTTCTGATATTATTTCATTGAATAGGTTGCTCATTCCTTTGGTTTGGAGTTCTATGCCTTCTTCTATCCCAATAATTCTCAAGTTTAGTCTTTAATGTTGTCCCAAAGCTCTTGGATATTCTGTTCATGGCTTCTTACCGTCTTCACTGTGTGGTCAAATCTATTCTCAAGGTTAAATATTTTGTCTTCAGTATCTGAGGTTCTGTCTTCCAAGTGGTCTAATCTGTTGGTGATGCTTTCTATTGAGTTTTTGATTTGGTTTATTGTTTCTTTCATTTCAAGGATTTCTGTTTGGTTCCTTTTCAGAATCTCTATCTCCTTATTGAAGTGATCGTTTACTTCCAGTATTTGCCTATGTATCTCTTTATCGAAGTGATCTTTTACTTCCTGTATTTGCCTAAGTATCTCTTTATCGAAATGATCTTTTGCTGACTGGGCTTGCTCTCTTATATCATTCTTTAAGTCACCGAACATTTTAATATGTACATTCTGAATTCCTGTTCTGTCATTCCTTCTGCTGTACAGCCCATGGATTCTAGGAGTGTAGTATCTTGGTTTGTTTGAGTCACTTTCTTCCCTTGTTTTCTCATGATGTTTGTGTGTCTTTCCTTCTAGCTCTGCTGATCCAAGGTGTTACAGTTTTAACTCCTATATGGTCATAGTTTCCCTGCAGGGTTTCATTACCTCTCCTTTAAAGGTGAGATCGATATTGATTGATCTCAATACAAGCAGTATATGATTTCAAACCAAGTAGCTCCTAACAGCTCCCAAATACATTTACAGTTTAGTCATGATATACAACAATTATGAGTTCCTTTACAATCTATTATGTAACCAATAAATTTGCACAAGGGCCTATAGTATCTTTTGGTGGGCTAGGGAAACTTGAGGGTGGGGTGTAGAACAGAATGTTGGGTTTGTAGGAAGTTAGGATATGGCTATTAAATCTTAGAGAGCATAAAAAAGGAATCCAAGAGAAGTTGGCTGTTACTAGAAAGAGTGACATATAGTTGGGGAAGACCTGTAAGGAGGAAGAAAAGAATGTGTTGAGGAGAGATGATAGCAAGATAAATAAAACATATGCTCTTGGAATTTATAAGACTATATAATACCACTCTAGTATACAGTTCAGAGATCCCAATCTACCATATCCTGCTGTATAGCAGATATTTGATGTCACAACTGTTGGGGATTAGAGGGTAGGAGAAGAGTGAGAGAGAAAAGAGGGAAGGAAAAAGAAAGAAGGGAAAGAAGAAGAGAGCAGAGAAATAAAACAAAAATATTAAACAATAGAACTATTAGGAGAAAAAGATAAAGGATAGAATTAAAAATAAGCATAAAAAATGTAAAAAGTCTCAGTGTAAATACACAGGTATGGTTCCTTTCACCTCCAGTAGGTGGCGTTGTCCGTTGTTTGCTGGACTTTCCCCGCTGGTGTCCTGGTTGCTGGTCCCAGGGCAAGGTGAAACTCTGGGCTGCTGGTGAAGTCGCTGTTCCACCGTGTGCTGCGCCGTGGCCAAAGTTTGCTCCCAGGTGTTCACCTGCGCCCCCTGGTGTGTAGAAAGTTCCGCCGTGTTAGAAGGCGGTTCACAAAGAACAATAGCCAGGGGTCTGCTCAGGAGATGATCCGTCCACAGTAGCAACTGCTAGCGGTCTTGCGCGGCTGGGTGGGTGCTGGGGCCAGGCACCCTGTGTGGAAGTAGGCCTGGCACGCCTGGGGTAAACTCTGGGCTGGAGCCCTGGGCCAGAGCCCCCGCCACAACTGTGCTCCACCGGTCGGCACCAAAGTCATGCTGCCCGCGGCTACCGCTGCCTCCCGGTGGTCCTGCGCACACACACGCGAGCGAGACTCTTGTGTGGGACGGTGAGCCGCAGAATGCTGCCAAGAAGCTGGTTGGAAAACGGCACCTCCGCTACTTCCAGCCTCGGTCCCGGAGAGCCTGAGCCCTGGGCCGAGGCCCTGGCCGCAACTGCGCTCCATGGTTGGCGCCGAAGTCACGCTGCCCACGGCTACTGCTGCCTCCCGGTGGTCCTGTACACATACACATGAGTGAAACTCCTGTGGGTGATGGTGAGCGGCTGAATGATGCCAAGAAGCTGGCTGGAAAGCAGCTCCTCCACCACTTCCAGCCTTGGTCCCGGGGAGCCTAGCACAGAGTAGACCGTCTAGATCACCATCTTGGAACCTCCTCCCAGATTTTGTTTATACCTGGACACCTGCCATCTTCTGCCTTTATGCATGTCAAATATCACTGGATTTTAATATAGGGGGAATCCATTTTTGTCAGGGCCTGCGAGAAGGCCTGACCAGCATTTGAGCTTTAGGCATGGGACTAGTTGGAGCCACAATTTCCCATGGCTCACTTTATTGAAATTGCCAAAGCAGCCTTCTATAGCCAGGCCTGAGAGTACTTCCAAATGTAATTGGGGAAACTGTGGGCCTAAATGTTCTGGATAACATATCTAAAGTGGAACTATCATCAGGGGAATTTCTAGAGTTACTACATATCAGTAGTACTATCCTGATGGGGATTTTCTTGTTTGAAAATGATATGATAAGAAACATCATATCAGTAGTACTATTCCTGATGGGGATTTTCTTGTTTATTCTCCTGGGTGGTCAAATGCTTCTCCTTAATTACAAGAGACTTTAGGGGACCAGGATTGACTGATCCTGTCTTTCTAGGAATTGGAATAGTGACGCAAGCAAGCACAATTAATTCTGTCAAACTAAGAAGGGGCATCCCAACAAGAAATATATTGAGGAGTGCATCTCTTCACCCGGATCCATTGCAGGCACCAGAACTTTGTCAAACAGTGTCTTGAGGATTTTGGGCTATGGCATCTATGATTCTTGAACTTTGTGTATCAAGAATCCTTTTCAAAATACTGAATACATCTGGATGTGGTGGCACATGCTTATAATCCCAGCAACTCAAGAGGCTGAGGCAGGTGAAATGGTGATTTCAAAGCCAGCTTCAACAATTTAGCGAGGGCCTGTGTCAAAATAAAAAAAATAAAAAAGGGCTGGGATGTGGGAATGTGGCTCAGTGGTTAAGTGCCCCCTGGGTTCAATCTGTGATACAAAAAAAGAAAAAATTACTGAATACATACTCAGAAATTAACTTTTAATTCTTTGAGTTCTTTTAGTGTAGCTTCTCAAAACTAGGCCTATCCTCTTTCCCCTGTATCCTGTATCCTCCTATATCTGCTTTTACACACCTAAGGCCACAACTCATTCAGTCGCTTTCCCTGTTGCCTTCGCCCTTTCACAACTAGCTCCAGAACAGGTCAGATCTGGACTAGTGGGGTCTCCTGGACTATTCTGAGCTTATGTCTCACAGGCTAATATTAGCTTTTCATGCCTTTCTTTCAAAAGGGTTTTATTATTCCCAACACTTTTCAGTTAAACCTAGTAGGACATCTTTTTATTTATTTAATCCTAAAACAAAAACTTGTTTAGATACAGATATCGTGTCCATCGAGTGAACATGATGGTTCTTGTAATTTCCCTTCAGATTTCTGTTGAAATTCAGTTTCAAGACTCTAGCCTTTAATGTATAGTATGGCTTTCAGTAGATGTCTGTGACTTGTAGTGGTTATGGGGTAGTGTCAAAACATGCTCCAAAGGAGAATCTCTTCTTATTTTCTTAGAAAGTATCTATCATGAGTTAAATCATGTCACTACCAAATTCATATGTTGAAGTCCTAATCCTGTTTCTGAAAATGTGACCTTATTTGGAGATAGCCTCTTTATGGAGATAATCAAGTTAATGAGGTAATTAGGGTGGGCCCTAACTCACCATGACTGGTGTCTCTGTCAAAAGGGGAAATGTAGACACAGAGACAGACATTCACACAGACAGATGCCCTGTGAACACAAAGGCAGAGATCAGGACGGTGGTCTCCAAACCAGGAAATGCCAGGTTGCCAGCAGCCCATGAAAGCTAGGAGAAAGCCGTGGAGCAGATTCTCTTTTACAGACCTCAACAGGAACCAGTCTTGCCAATACCTTAATCTTGAACTTTTAGCTTCTGCACCTAGGAGACAGTATATTTCTAGTGTGTAAGCCATCCAGTTTGTGGCACTTTGTTAAAGCAGCACCAAAAAACATACACGGTACTGACTAGTGAGGGCGTCTCTGTGAAGCAGCACCCATGCCCATGACAGTCTTTTCAATGGGGGGCTCAGCACCCTCTCCTTCAACAGTTCCCTGGAACCTTACTTCATAAAATTGCCCATAAATTATATAAATTATCTTCCTTATTCTGGATATTCTCTCTCTCTTTTTAATAGTAGCCTAAACTTTTAAAAAATCACCCTTTTTGGGCTGGGGCTGTAGCCCAGTGGTAGAACACTTGTCTAGCATGCATGAGGCACTGGGTTCGATCCTCAGCACCACATATAAATAATAAAAATGAATAAAATAAAGATCCATCAACAACTAAAAAAAATATTTAAAAAATCACCCTTTTATACCTGAATAAAGTGTAAAAAGACTCAACCTTTGATGGTTTATATTTTATATTGGTTAATTGACTAGATTTATTAGTTTTTGCTTGAAGTAGGTCATCTCTTCTTGAATGAGTTTAGTGTACAATTCCTGGGTGAAGAACAGGACATGCAGAATGGGACACCACTTGAATAGTGGTGCATGAATTGGTAATAGTTGCCAATGTCCACGTTCAGGCACTTTGAATAATTAACTCCACCATGCAATATCTCATGGAAATTAATGAGCAAATATAGGGAAAATATTTGTTTAAGCTAAAGGATCATGGTGGTAGTCATTTGCCAGCATCCCTGGATTTGTTTATTTTAAATAAATTTCTCACAGATGTAAGTAACACATGAATATTTTCTCCCAAATGTTTTCCAGGAGGGGTCACTAAACCATATGGAAAATTATAGAAACAAAAGACTTCTTTTGATTCACTGAATCAGCATAGTCTCTTGGGGGGCAGTGTTTATACTTGGGGAAAGGAAACAATTAGAATGCTTTATTTTTTTTCCAGGACTAGCTGGCTCCAATAGAAGTCTATCCATTTGAAAATCTTATGTGTGTTAAATGCTTTTTCCTCAACATCGACACTCTCCAGAGGTGGACAGCAAGGATGGCTTGTTAGAGATGGCCAGGGGTGAGGGATGGAATAAGAATAATTGCCTTAATGGAGCAACACAAGAATAATTGCCTTAATGGAGCTTACCTTTGAGTGTAGAATGCACATTCACACACACCTACACACATACATATTCAAGCAACTTAGACATAAATACCAGCATATAGAGTGTTCCAGCAAATCTGGAGGGCTGGAATGCTGTGGGTAAATGCAACAAACCAGGGGCCTTAACTGTTGCACTCTTGCAGAGAATAATAGCATGACTGGGAATCCTGAACCCATTCCCTCCCCCCCGTCTCATATTATGAAGCATAACTGCATGCCAGAGCCTCTACTGACAGTCGGGATATTACATTTTCTGAAGCACAATGAATCTACTGGTCAATCTTAAAAGCCTCATCTGGTTTTCTTTCATACTAATTTGAAGTTGTTCTTCTTTTGCAAGCTTTCCATGTGTAGGAAAGGGAGGGGAGTCAGTGTTCCTCTGAGCCAGTTGCAATCTAGCATATCCATTGTCAACTCTGTCTCCTTCCATCCACCATGTCCCCTGTATTTATTTGCATGGCAATGGCCTTTTCTTTGCACTGGTTGACTGAGTGTTAAATTCGGTGTATTTTGTATACTTGGGCTCAATTCTGAATGTTGTCTCGGGAAGATTTTAACATAGTACTGTGTGCCTGTGGTGGTTCAGTTTTATCTTAGGGTGATGCAATTTTGAGATATACTATTTTGTTTTTTCCTTTAAAACTTTGGTGAAACAACTAGAGGGACTTAATCAAATTAATTAATAATCAAACTAAAACTTCAACAAGTATACACGCGATTTTCCTTTGTGTATATGTAGGAGAGAAAACAGGAAAATGGAGGATTGTTTCAAGTCAGAATAGTGGAGACTAGAGTTTATGGAAAAACTGAAAAATTGACTGGATCTCTCCAGTCAGCCAGAACCCTCATTTCAAGTAAGTTTTATAGAAGGCTGTATATTGCAGATGAAAGATCCAAGCAGCCCCAAGTTTGAATTGAGCACCTGTCCCTTACTAGCTGCATGACTCCTAGTGAGTGGTTGAATTGCATCTGTAAGATGGGGTTAATTGCATCTGTCTTGTAGCACTGTTCTGTGGAAGTCCAGTGTCTAAAAAGGTTGTGCCTTTCATTTTTTTTCTATTCCGTAAATTCTGGTACTTTATTGTTCTTTTGGTGGGCTTTAGCTTTGGGAGGTATTTCTTTGAGCCTGCATTTTTCAAAAAATTTATAAGTAGTTATACATGACAGTAGAATGTACTTTGACATATCATACATAGATGGAATATAACTTCTCATACTTCTGGTTGTACGTGATGTAGAATCACACCAGTCATGTAATCATATATGTACATATGGTAATAATGTCTGATTCATTCTACTGTCCTTTCTACTCTCATACCCCATCCTCCCTTTACTCCCCTTTGCCTAATCCAAAGTAAGCCTGCTTTTTGTCCTATAGTATCATGACTCCTCAGTTCATCTATAAGCTGAGAGTATTTACAGGGGCATCAAGGATAAACACTGAAAGAGATTGCTAGAGGAAGATTCTATTTTGAAACTATATGCAATAACTATTTATAAACATTTTTTATAAAAAGATGAAGTTTTATGCCCCCTCCAATTTATGATCATTTTAAATTAAAATAATTCTGAGTTCTAGGTTGGTATGTGATACGTGTACACACACTGATTTGTCTTTTTGAAATTGTGCTACTGTGAGATTGTATGTTTTCCAGAAAGAATCATCTTATGTAACAGCTGTATGACTGTATTCAGCCTCTAGATGGCAGTTTTGTATATGTATTGGTAAGGATAGTCTGGTTGAAAATTAGCTGTCCTTTATATATTGACAATTAGAAGTCAGTGGAGTATATGTGTGTTTTCTGTAGAAGTGATCATCATGTGACTGTTACTCCTTAAGGGAAAGGTATTCTAAGTGACTCATTCTTTGTCTAGAAATTCCTTCCTCCCACTCGCTCTCATGGATCATTCATACCCACTTTCCTGCAAAAAGCCATCATGCCGAGTTAGGCTTCTATTTGAACATTGCCTGGCTTTCTGAACTAAAGTACTCGGCTCTTGGCTTCAAGGATGGCTTATCTGAGGACAGTGAAGACAGCCCATGCGTGATTCTGCTGTCTCATGTGTGCTGAGAGCTGGGCGCTCTGACTTTTCTCTCTTGGTGCAGTGTACCTTTATCTTGTGCAACAGATGAATCCATTTTTCCTGGTTTCAAACTTCCCCTCCCTCCCCTTCTCACCCCTTGTTTGAAATAATATTTGATTTTGCCTTCCTGCTGGTTGGATTGGAGTGCTGGTCTCAATGCCACTGACATTTGAGGCAGGAAATGGCTTTTTCCTTCCTCAGAGGGTGTTATACTACTCTGACTTCCATGACTTGAGTAGGGGAGACATTGTACTTTCTGAATTGTCTCTTGACTCCTTTGTAAAATAAGGTAGTGGAGAAGCTTTTGAAATCTTTAGAATTCATGTCTTTAAGTTAGAATTTGTCATTATTTTTTGTTTCTAATTAAATGAGAGAGTGTTTGCTCTTTGATTCTGGTTTAAATAAGAATGGGATATGGCCAGGCGTGGTGGCGCATGCCTGTAATCCCAGCATTTAGGGAGGCTGAGACAGGAGAATCGCGAGTTCAAAGCCAGCCTCAGCAATGGCGAGGCACTAAGCAACTCAGTGAGACCCTGTCTCTACATAAAACACAAAATAGGGCTGGGGATGTGGCTCAGCGGCCGAGTACCCCTGAGTTCAATCCCCAGTACCAAAAAAAAAAAAAGAATGGGATATGGTGGTTAATGGATTTGATGGGAAGGTGCCTGAGGCAACCATATTTCTCCTTTTTAATCTGCATAGTGAACTTTGGAGTTTTAATGATAGAGTATGCCCATTTATTTACCAGTTTCTAAATATAGAGTAAGTTTTTAAATATCTACACTAAAATTTTACTGTTACATAAATTCAAGGAGGGAAATATTCAACCAGTAAATTCCACTAATGTACATTGGTGCTCATCGTGAAATAGAATAGTAAAAATAGGCGGAGGGGGATAAACCAGAAGATATATTTTTTTATTTTGTTATCAATAAATAGTAAGGGATATTTTCATTCTCTGCGAGTCTCACTCCATCCCATCAATTAATGCTTTCTCCTGGCGCAATGTGTTAAACTTTGGCTTCGTCTATGTCCCTGGTACCTATATTGTGGCTGGCACATAATAGGCATTCAGTCAACATCTGTTACATTTAAGGGCCATGCAGTTATGTTAAAGATTTCTTTGCCCATACTTCCTGGTGTTTTGTGACTTCAGTGTCTTAAAATAAAGATATAAGAACTTATCTGGTATGATTGGCAATGTTTACTCCTTACACTATTATTATTGAAATGATCCTAATTATCGTAGGACCTTTCTTCCCAAGAGGTCAGTACTGTTGACTTTAATAGGTTATGATTTATTCATTCATCAGGATGAAATCATTTCTAAGTAGTGGATTAAAAGCTGTCTCTAACAATGTGAGAGGGGGTTGCTCTCTTTCAAGAGCTGGTCCTCTTGGCTCCCAGGGTATGTATATAGCATGCACATGGCGGCAGTACAACATTGTGGTTAAGGTATGGATTTTACTTCAAAGTCAGACATACCTGGGTTCAAGTTCAGACGTTGGTGCTTAATAGCAGTTTAATATTGTGCAAGGAATTTCTCTGAGAGCCATTTTTTTAAAAAGAGGCACAATGATAGCACTTCCTATAATTATTTTGATAAATAAGGATAATTTACACGCAGTCCCTTGCACGGTGCTTGGTAGTAGATAAATCTTAGCTGTGGTGTGGGGGTCGCACCAGTTTGCAACTCCTGGTTTTTCTCTCACTTCTCTGTCTCTCTGACCTTTACCCCACCGAGTTCACCCGGCATATGATGATGTGACAGCTCCCTTTGGGCCTTGTACTTGTACTCCTGTTCTCCCCATAGAGGCATTGTTCCTGTGTCTCTACCCAAAAGCAGAAGCCTGCAGGTTTGAAGGAAAATGAGACCGAGCCTATTTTCCTTGGGAGCATATAGAATTTCCTACCCATGTTCCCTCATTTTGCTTACTTGTCTGCTCTTTGTAGACATTTGAGCCTATAATCTCATCAAACAGAATGGAAAGATTGTCATTCTCCAAGATTATTCTGCATAGCTTTGGTCACATATGTATAAATGAAGATCTACAGAACCTTGAACCCTTGCCATTGTCCAGGAACTTTTAGGCATCAGTTTTCCTGCTTTGGAAGTTGTAAAGCTCTTTTTACCCGTGGACGGCTGGCCCATTCCCCGTGCCCTCATTTTCCTGCCTTCCTACATGAGCACGGTGGGACAGGCTGCGCACACAGGCTGTGAGAGTGTGTGTTTCTGTGAGTGCCATGGTCCTTCTGACGCTCTGAACTTGACCCTTAAAGTGTGTAGTAGAGTGGATGGGAATTAGAGAACGAACTCTGGTCAACTAAGATTTGGTCTTATGAATGAGAAAACCCTAGATCTTTGTGATTGATTTAGAAAGTACTGTTAGATTCTGAGCATGTTTGTTTCAGTGGGGTGGGGTTAGTTCTAGCATTTCCTTGTCCAATAGGAAGTAGGTAAATTGCCAAACCACTGAGATCATCATTGTTGACTCAGATTCAGGAATAAGATTAGAGCAGGAAAGCTGTCGAGGAACCCTGGAATCAGCACTGTTGAGAGGGCCATGAGTTGACATCAGTGGTCCCGGGATCCTAGACAAGTTACTAAATGATGTGTTGCTTTCCATGAACTCTTTTGGGGGGCAGCCTTGGAGGAAGTATGCTGGTGGGCAGCAAGGTGCTCTGTGATAGATGGAGAACCATTTTCTGCATTGTTCTTGGAGTGTGAGCATCTCAGCCTGGAGAACACTGCAGGTCCTTGTTCCTGCTTCTCATGCTGATCCAGCTACAGCACTAAACAAGGGTGGATTCAGAATGAGAAAGACGAGAGGGAGTTTCTTGGCAGATTTTCTAGAATTTGCTAGAGATCCCTTCTGTTTTCATCAACTACCACACATTAGTTTTCAAAGGGCCACTTTGATGCTTTACTCAGGAGGAAAGAGGAAATGGTCATGATGTCAGCTGGTGTGTTCCTTCAGTCCTCCCCCCGGTGCTTTGTGGTAGAGGCGTGATTTTCGGGGCTGTGTGTGAGTGTGCTGATGGTGGAGTCCTGCGTATCAGCAGGGCCTGTGGGATATTTTATTCCCTTCTTAGATAATACACATTTGCCCTTCTCTAGCCTTAATTTTGACACTACTCCCTACTTGCCATCCTCCCCCATTTTCCCCTGTGAGAACCACTAATTTTTGGAGTAATTTCTTTGGGCCTGACACTTTGAAATGCCTGATACACTTCTCATTTAACTTTCACAGCATGCCCTGGGGTGTAACCCTGGTAACCCTGGCAGACAAGTAGTTGAACTTCTCTATGCTGCTTTTCTTTTTTTTTTTCTTTTTTTTTTTTTTGGTACCAGGGATTGAACTCAGGGGCACCTGACCACTGAGCCACATCCCCAGCCCCATTTTGTGTTTTATGTAGAGACAGGGTCTCACTGAGTTGCTTAGTGACTCGCCATTGCTGAGGCTGGCTTTGAACTCGCAATTCTCCTGTCTCAGCCTCCCTAAGTGCTGGGATTACAAGCGTGAGCCACCGCGCCCGGCTTCTATGCTGCTTTTCTTAAAAATGCAGGTCATCTGAGTAGCAGAGAGCAGAACCGTTGCTTGTCCACCAGGGCCACTCAGCTAGGAAGCCATCGAGTCAGGATTCCTAGTGAGGCTAAGTTATTGGTGAGAAGTCGTATCTTTCGGGTGTACAAAGCAATTTTTTAATTGAGGTATAGTCATAGAAAAGTGAATATTTTAATGACTATGTGCATATATCCACATGCACATGCACACACGTTGATGTAACCTCCAGATCAGGATATAGAACATTTCCATTGTCCCGAAACCTTCCTGTGTGCCTTTTCCCAGACATTTCCCATACCCTTTCCCTAAACAGAATCACTCTTTTGACTTCTGTCATGTGGAGGTATTTTGCAAGAGTTTGAACATCACATAACCGGAATCATACAGTTTGTTGTCTTTTGTATCTATTTTCCCTCATCATGCCTGAGATTCATTCATATCTCATGTAGCAGTAGTGGGTCCTTTGTTGTTCCGTGGTGTTCCATTGTTTTAATTTCCAACCATTTATCTGTTTTCTTATTGATTGGTACTTTCGTTGTTGCTAGTTTTGGGCTACTGTGAACAAAATCGCAAACATTCTTGAAAGTGCCTTTGGTAGATGTGGGCACGCCTTTCTCTTGGTGATCTATGTGAAGGTAGAATTGCTATGTCACATGGCAGGTGCATGTTTAGTTCTAGTAGGTATTGTGCAAGTGGTTTTATCAATTTATTTTCTGTATGAGCAGTATACATGAGCATCTCAATTGTTCTACGTCCTTGCTGCTGTTTGGTATCATTGGTCTTGTTAGTGCTGTAAGTTCAGGAGGGTGTTTATAAAGGGCTTCTTAAGTCTTTTAATGGATTGGGTTTCTCTTTTATACCCCACCCCTGCTATTTATTTGTAGGTATTTGTTGTGGATGAGAGTCTTATTGGAGGTATGTATATATTGCAAATATTTTTTTCTCTCTCTGGTTTACCTTTTCATTCTAATAGTTTTTGATGAATACAAGTTCTTCATTTTGGTGAAGTCCAACTTCCTAGTTTTGTTGCTGTGATTGGTGCTTTTCATGGTCTTAAAAACCAACTTAGTTGCCTTTCCATCTCTTGAATGTTTTAAGGTAGAAAGTAATGTAGAGAACGGCTGCTATAGAAAGGAAGCCCCAGCCACACTGCTGCTCTTGGATTCTTGTTTTGGAATTGATTGTTTGCCTTAGGTGATATTCTGAAGCCTCATATTTAAGAAGCACTTAAGGTTTACACAGCCCTTTAGCATTCAATCCCACTGGTTCCCATGCAGGAGCGCATTGAGGTGTTTGCAGGAGTGCTTTTTTATTTTGACCCTGTAGGACTTGGGTCTCAGCATAAGTGCTCTGGGGCTCTGATACCTTCACATTTGCCATGACATCATGCACAAGGCTTGAGAGTGAGATTGCTGGTGTTCAATCTCTGGAACTTGGTGGCTCTGTAATCATGGATAAAGTACTGAACTTTTCTGAGCCTTGGCTTTCTCGTCTGATAAATGGGAGTAATGAAAATATATTTACTGTATGATTAGCTTTGAAGTCTAAATAAATGAATTTATGTGGAGTGCTCGCACAGCAGCTGGCACGTACTACAGGACTGTTACTGTTCTGTTTTTGTAGTGTCTAATAGGATCACATTTCTTCATAGAGCTAGAAGGAATTCTAATCATTCATCCATTTCTCTTTCATTGCTGTATATTTCTCTTTCTCATTGCACATCTTTCCCCTCCCCTATATCCCCCACCTCATTTTTGCTATGAATACTCACATGCATATTTATTTATTTATTGGGTCCTGGGAATTTAACCCAGGGTTGCTTTACCACTGAAGTACCTCCCCAGTCCTCTTTATTTTTTCAAATTTTGTGACAGGGTCTTGCTAAATTGCTGAGGCTGACCTTGAATGTGACCTTCCTGCTTCCTCCTCCCAAGTTGCTGGGATTACAGACATGTGTCACTGCACCTGGCCCACATGGATTTTAAACATGAACTTAATTGAAAACCTATAAGAAAAGGTGTGAAATGTTCTGTCCTGATGGGACTGACATGGACATGTCAGGCCATTGAGGGTTTTGTTTTATTTGGAGCGGTGGTGGTTCATAGGGACGTAGGGAACATAAAGATGGAAAGAAATCATTGCTTGGTTTCCAAATAGAGTGTTGATTTTTTAACTCTGGTTCTAGGAAATTCACATATAAGTAAGAGATTTGTGTAATAGGGGCTTCTGTCATAATGAAGGAAAAGAAACAAATGAGTGTTTTCTAGGTGCCTAGAAAGGGTAGTACTATTTCCAGTTGTACATCCCAGAGACTGAGGAAAAATTATCTGAACTTGGGGTGATGGGATTAAAACCGAGTGTGTTAAATCCACTTTATTCACCATCTACCATCCACTCCCCCCCATACGCTCCCTCCACCCTCCAGAAGGGAACAAAATCACATGTGGAAAAGAACTTGTATTTTGATACATCTTCTCGAGATGAAAACAAATCCTGTTGACTTTCCTGGTTACCTAGGCCAAGTGGCCCACCCTTCACAGCCTCAGAGTTTGTTTGAACTTCCTTTTTGTGGCTCTGAGTGGAAATTTCTCACTGTGTGCCATGAAGTTGATATGACATCTGTGAGGCCCCTGAGATCTTGGTGTTTAGGCAACTCTTGTGCTCAAACTGTTTCCTAACAGGAAATGAACTGGAGATGTGTTGACTCCTTGACCTCAGTGTAGAGAGGAGGGTGTCTTTGTGGGGTGACCAGGAAGGAAATGAGTTGGGTAGAGTGGGCAGCCCAAGCTTGGACCTCAAACTTCACCGTGCAGCAGGATCACCTGGGGAGTTGGTTAAAATCCAAGTTCCCAGGCCCAGCCCAGAAGTCCACATTCAATAGGGTGGAGTTGGGCTGGGAATCTCCATTTTAATGGATTCTCCAGATCAGAAGCAGGCAGTACAAGAACCAGACCTTGAGTGACACTCAGAGATCCAGGTTCAGGGACTTAAGTTCTGCAGGAGACCATGGCTTCAGCACCATCAGTTTCCAAGTATGTGTGCTTGACTTTTTGAAAGGTGAAAGGAGAGAATCAATCCACTGTGTCCCTATAACAGAGGGTCTGTTCTGTGCAGCCATGGCTGCCAGCAGAGTCTGCCCACACCCAGGGAGTCTGGCACACTCCATTGGCTGGAAGTGGGACATGGGCATTTGGATCTGAGAAGGAGAATTTCTGAGAAGATAAGGGACGTTCCTGGCAGGTGCTCGTGGTGACAGGAGTTGTTCCATCTTGGGGTCATCTTTGTGTTAGATGGTGCCAGTGCCCAGTATGGCCTTCAGAGGAATGACCATCTCTCAGGAATCACTGTCCCTCCCATCCACACCCACTTTCCACCTATCTACCCACCCTCTTTCCCACACACACTCGCCCACAACCTCGACCCCCACCACCCCACATGCTCATGCACCTGGACGTATGCGCTCACTCACCCTCCCCATGCTCCTCACAGCCCAAAACCTCTGTACTTACATGCTCACATCTTTGAAAACTTTTTTCTCAGGGGAAGTTGAGGGATGATCAATGCAAAGATGCAGCAGACATGATATTTAAAATATACTAACCAAAAATAGGTCTGTCCTATTCATTGCAACTGTGGACATCAACCAGGAGCAGAGGTTTTAGGAAGGATGGAATAAACAGGCTTATGTGTTTGGGGGAGCAGCCTCTTGGGTTTTTAGTACTGAATTGCTTGGGGTTCTCAGCAAAATTTGTGGACTTAGATAGCAACTGATTCTTATTCAGTAGATCTCTTCCTGCCTTTCAGGCTTTCTCAGACTTTCAAGATAAGGGTTAAAATTAGTAACTCTTAACTTTTTTAAGGGTTGTAGTCCTCTTTGAGAATTTTTTTTTTTTTTTTGGTACTGAGGATTAAACCCAGGGGTGCTTTACCACTGAGTTGCACCCCTACACCTTTTTTATTTTTAATTTTGAGACAGGGTCTTGCTAGGTTGCTGAGGCTGGCCTCATTTGCAATCCTCCTGTTTCAGCCTCCCAAGTTGCTAGGATTACAGGCAGGGGCCACTGTGCCTGGTTCCTCTTTGGGAATTGGATGGATAGTCTAAATAGCTCTTACAGAAAAATACACAAGCATTTGGAGGGGAAGTGGTTATGGAGAGTCTGGGATCCATCTGTGACCCTAAATAAAGGGCTCCTACTTCACTCAGCAGTTGGGCTCCTCCTGAGGTTATGTTTATGGCACAGAACTTTTTCTTGTGGAGTACCATTTGTAATGGGAACACAACACATGCTGTTTGATATTGTGTGTGTGCTTTCTGGAGGTTTGTGCTAAGTTGTAAAGAGCAAGCAGATTTCAGTGACAGAGTGGATAAGCTAATGTCCATAAAGTACTTAACCCTAGATATGGTAAGTATTCATTAAAATCTGCGTACATTTAATGTAATCATGATTACAAAGCTGATTAACTGCATTAAACTTCTCCATGACAAAAGCCACTTAGAAGCAATGGACTATGTATTAGGAGATCAAGAGACCTCCAGCTTGGACATTTTCCCCTTTCCCCCCTCAAGTCCAGTAACTCCATTCACTTCAATAAGTATTTATTGCATTTATCCTGGGAATAAAGTACTCTGTTGAACATTCTAGAGAAGAGAAATGAGTGGGTTCTGAGGAAGGAAGGAGGTCTAAAGGAATCTTGTTACTCCCGTGTCCTCTACCGATACCTTGTTTCTTCTGCCTTTCTGAGGGAGGAGGGCTTATTGAGAGGGATTTGGGGAGGTGACTTTGCTTTATGACCTTGAAGGTGTCTTAGAAAATCTGAGGGCTGCGCCTGTCTTGGTTTTGCTGACCTCTGTAGCCTCTCACTGTGGCGAGTGGGTATTTTTTTAAGGTTCACCTTTGCCGATCTCTACATGTGGCACTGGTTCATATCCGTGTCCCTCCTTTCTCCACAGGCCAGGGGTTATCACCATGCAGGCTTTGTCGGAAGAGGACCGGAGGCTCTGGATGGAAGCCATGGATGGCCGGGAACCTGTAAGTAACAATTCAGGGAAGCGGAGCGAGAATAAAGATCCTGAGTTGTTTGTTGCTTCCCTAGTTCAGTGATTTTTGCTGTTGCTTTAAAGCTCTGAGGTACCAGAGGTCATTTTTTTTTTGTTAAATATTTTTTTCGTTGTAGATGGACACAAACATCTTTCTTTCTCTCTCTCTCTCTCTCTCTCTCTCTCTCTCTCTCTCTTTCTCTCTCTCTATCTCTCTCTCTCTCATGTGGTGCTGAGGATCGAACCCAGTGCCTCATGCATGCAAGGCAATTGCTCTACCACTCAGCCCCAGCCCCAGCCCTCAGAGGTCATTTTTTATTCCTAGGGCAATGTTTGTGGATTTTGCTATTGCTTCTGTGTGTATGTAGTTCCTGAGTTTTGGCCTCTCCATCCCAAGGTAGAAGTCCTGCATGATGCTACCCTAAGGCTCCCCCTTTGCAGAGGCAGCTATAATGAACCCAGGTCTCTTAAAGTAGGCACAGCCCAATCTGGCTTTCTAAATGTTTATTGCCTTATTGAAGTAGGATGCAAAACCTTATCTCAAACTCATTTTAATGGGATACATGATCATAAAAGTGTAAACAAGTTATACAGCATCTTCCATCACCTTCTGGTTTAGCCTCCCTTTTCCATAGAAGCTCATATCCTATCATAAGCAGCAGGACGTTATCTGGGTAGGTGGAAGGAGTTAAGCCTGGTGTTTTGGTCTGTGCTCCCATTTCAGAGATGCTGGCCTCAGCTGGGTGATTTCATCTTGTGGTTATTTTACATCTTGTGACATATAAGCCCACATAAGAGCTCTGGGCAAGTCCCAGAACAGTCCTCTTATCTTGGTGCTAAGGTTCTCAACTTCAGTGTTCAGCAAATTTCAAGGTGACAAAAATCCTAAGAGTATAGTTTAGCCATGTTTCACCAATAAAAGACAGAAACATTCCACAGGGCCAGAGGAGCCAGTGATTACTACTAGCAGAAGCACTGTTCATGGGGCGGGAGGTGGTGTATGAAAGGAAAAAACAGGCTGTGGACTCCATTTGCCATGCTGGGTGACCAGTGCAGACCATCTTGGTTCATTTGTGTGTAGCTCTCTCAGCCTGCCCTGGTGAGGGGCTTTGGCAATTTAGATTCAGGTACCCTCCTACACAGCTATGTTCTTTATAAAGCTTGGTCTCAATTTGATCAACTCAATATAAATAAAAAACTAGTGTTTGCATATCATTTAATAATGTAGAGCAAAGTTTAAAGAACTATTTAAAGATCTAGGCACAGCTGTCTAAACCATAATGAAACATTGTTTAATCTTAATTCTTTTCCTGGGCTAAAATATAAGATAGGCCTGGTTTTCTTTAAGTACGTTTTTCCCATAAAAATGCTCTCAAAAGCAGATACACTTTTCTACCATTAGGGCTTTGTGGGCACAATCACTGCTCGATGTCAGAGGCCTTTGAAAGCAGGTTCTTGAAAGCTCTTATCTCTGCTAGCATCTTTTGAGCACCTTTTTAAATGTGTTAGTCACAGGATTGGGTATTTTATATCTTTCAATACATTTATTTCTCTTAAGTACCTCAAGAAAAAAAAGTGTTATGATTTCATTTTATAGATGAAGAAACTGAGATTTGGAGAGTTAAATACTTGCCTCAAATTGCACAGATAGAGCCGGGCGCGGTGGCACACGCCTGTAATCCCAGCACTTAGGGAGGCTGAGACAGGAGAATCGCGAGTTCAAAGCCAGCCTCAGCAACGGCGAGGCACTAAGCAACTCAGTGAGACCCTGTC
>PVHX01011438.1:0-45001 GCA_004024805.1 Geosciurus inauris | reverse complement strand
CAGGTTGCTCTAATCAGTGCCATTTGCCAGCCAGAAAATGTAGATGAGAGCAAGTAGGGCAGCTGGATGTGGTGGTCCATGCCTGTAGTTTCAGCTGCTTGGGAGGCTGAGCAGGAAAATTGCTTGAGCCCATGAGTTCAAGATCAGCCTGGGAAACATACTGAGATCCCAGATTAAAAATAAACAACCAAAATCCAAGCATAGACACCTAAAACAAACCCCAAACCACACAAATCTCTAGAGCAAGTGTTTTGAAGGACCCAGAAGCATACATCTCGCTTCCATTTATTTAAACATAATGATTTGGCCACAACTGTCTGCAGAGGAGAATGAGAAATCTAAGCTGCACATAAGCAGCCACCAGCCCTGTCAGTACCCAGCACACTTCAACAAAGAAGGAAAGAAAGATGCTCTGGGCATTGGCAGTCTCCACCATAGTACCACAGCTGGAATTCAAACCCATGTCCATCTCTAGATATGTTTGGTTTCATCTGTAATAAACTGTCCAATTGCCTTCTAAGGATTCTTACTCAACTAATTTTTATAAGGCTTTCTCTGGCTCTCTTGAATGATTCTTCAAACTCATAGTAAAGGAAATACCCAGGATGAACAGTTCTGCCATAGCATGCTATTTTTGGTGGCCATATAAAATATATATCTGTCCATCCCCCTGTCATTCCCCACTCCCAGTAGGCTGGAGTTCTGAAACTGCTTCCCCAACTCCATTTTCAGCCTCCTCTTTCAGCTCTCCCTGCCCTTTATATTTGTTCTTGGTCTGTGTATAATTGATCTCTTACTAACTACTTCAGTTTTCCTATAGATTGACATCTGGCCTCTGCAGAGGGAAAGTGTAGTGTTGCAAGAATCATCTTTTTGCTCCAGAAGGACATTAAAAACAAGTTTAAGCACGGAATAATTCTGTGTCTAAACATGATATAAAATTATGTCTTCCCAGGAACATATAGCTTGCATTGAAAACCATACCTCTGTGTGCTTTTTTAATTTCCTAAAGAGACAGATGAATACACACAAATGATTGACTGCATGATAAAATGCTAGGCGTGATTTTGCCTCCCAGCTCTGAGTGCCTCCAGTGAACATTACTGGAGATGTTTGCCCAGTAGACAATTAGCAGCTCCAGTTTTAATCACCATTTCTCAAATTAGTTAAATCTGTCCCCCGGGAGTTTTGGCTTTCTGTAGTTTGCGCTTTCTCTTGCTGGTCTTAGAGCAGTTCCTTTTTTTTCAGGGAGATGTTAACAGGGGCACCTGTCTTCTGTTTTTATGCTTCTATCCCATTTGTCCTGTGACAGATTATTCAGTGTTGAGTGTTTGGAGGTGGGAATAATTTTGGTTTTCATTCTTTTTTTGTTCTTTCATTGTTCAGCAAAGTCTTAGAATGGCTGGATGGAAAAGAAAACCTGAAATGAACCCTGAATCAGTTGATTTCACATTTTAGTTAATTGTTACATAAATCACAGTTTTTAGCACCCGGTCACATTCTAGTGAATATCATATATGTTTTTTTTTTTTTAATATTATTTTTTAGTTGTAGATGGACACAATATCTTTATTTATTTTTATGTGGTGCTGAGGATCGAACCCAGTGCCTCATGCATGCAAGGCAAGCGCTCTACCACTGAGCCACAACCCCAGCCCCTCGTATATGTTATTGGTGGACATATACCAAAGGAAGGAACTAGAGTTGTGGCCCTATGTTATGATGGATTTTACCAATGTAGCAAATTGGAATCCTTTCAGTTCAAGTGAAAGAGACCCAATTCAAACTTGCCTGAGAAAAATCTAGGTTTATTGGATTACATAAATGAAAAATCTAGGGTATAATAGTTTCTGGCCCATTGGATTCTGGTAACTTACATAATATTTGGAGTTGGTTTCTTCTTTTTTGCTGGCTTCATATTCCAAAATGTTTTTTCCATGTAGTGGTGAGATGTTTCCTCATTATTCCAGAATTACATGCTATTTTAAGAACTGGGGTCAAATAAAATTTTTCTGCAACAGGCTGGATAGGAAGTATTTTCAGCTTTGCAGGCCATATAGTGGCTATTGTACCTACTTAACTTTGCTGTAGTAGTTCAGAAACAACCACAATGCATAAATAAATGGTATGACTGTGTTTCAATAAAACTTTATTTACAAAAACAGATAGCAGGCTGGATTTGTATCACAGGCCATTGTTCATTGATTCCTGATCTGTTAGTATAGTGGAAAGAGAGCTTTTATAAAATAATTCTAAAGGAGTCCCATGTTTGAGTTTTATTGAATGATATACTTGGTCCAGAGGATGGAGTAGATGAAGTGACCAGTCCTGACACAGTTGTCCACTGCTGGCTTCCTCTGAGAGAAAAAGCATTGCTATATGAGGGAGGTGGGTGGACACTGAGTAGGCAAAAATAATACAGTTTCTCCTTACTCTGAGACCTCTGTTCATTAAATTTTATATTTAGAGAAGTTGCTCTTTGATACTTGGCCAAGGGCAAAAGCCATGTTTGCTCCTAGCATCATACTTAGGGTGAAAGATTGAATGCTTCCCTCTGAGACTGGGGATAAGACAAGGACCTTCACTCTTACCACTCTTATTCAACATAGTCCTGGAAGTTCTAGTTGCTAGAGTAGGACAAGAAAATATAAAAGGCATACAGATTGGAAACTACTCTGATTTGCAGATAGCATGAGTGTGTAGAAAATCCCAAGAAGTCCATAAAAACCTCTTAGAATTAGTAGATGAGTTCAGTAAGGAAGCAACATAAGATAAACACATCTGTAGCAACTGGTCATATTTCTATAACCTAGCCATAAACACATGGTAGCCAAAGTTGGAAACAGCACAATTTATAGTCACTAACTTCAGGAATAAAATGCTTAAGTATAAATCTAATTAAAACATGTGGAGGGTCTATATGCTGAAAATTACAAAGTGTTAATGAAAGAAGATCTAAATAAATGGAGAGACATGCTGTGTTCATGGATTGAAGGACTCAACATGGTAAAGATGTCAGTTCTCTCCAAATGGATCTATAGGTTTAATGGAATTTCTGTCAAGATTCTTTTTATAGACATGGGCAAGTTTATTCTAAAGTTTATATATAAATGTCCAAAAACTGAAATAGCGAAAACAAGTGTGAATAAAGTGGGAGTAATTATTCTATTCTATTCTAAGTTTTCCTTTATAGTTACTGTAATCAGGAGTATAGTATTGACAGAGGGATAGACACATAGATCAATAGAATAGAATAAAAAAACCCAGAAATAGACTCACACAAATATGCTCAATTGAGTTTAGACAGAGGTGCAAAAGCAATTCAATGGAGGAAAGATCTTTTTTTTTTTTTTTTAATATTTTTTTAGTTGTAGATGGACACAATGTCTTTATTTTATTGCTTTGTATGTGGTGCTGAGGATCGAACCCAGGGCCTCATGCATGCGAGGCAAGCGCTCTACCATTGAGCTACAATCCCAGCCCCGGAAAGATCTTTTTTAAACACATGGTGCTTTTTAAAACAATGGACATCCCATAGGCACCTCCCCAAAAAACAAACAAACTCACGAGCCTTGACTTAAACCTCATATCTACACAAAAGAGAATTCAAAGTGGATCATCAATTTAAGTATAAAATGTAAAATTGTAAAGCTTTTAGAAGAATATGTAAGAGAAAATTGTTGGGACATCGGGCGAATCTGAAGAATTCTTAGGCATGACACCAAAAGCATGACCCATAATATTAAAAATGGATAAATTCATCTTTATCAAAATTAAAACCTTTGGCTCTGCATGTGAAAGACCCTGTTAAGAGCATGAGAAAATAATCTACAAAGTGGAAGGAAGTATTTGCAAAACATATATCTGATAAGGGGCTTAACATCTAAAAATCTAGAAAGAACTCTCAAAACAATTATGAAATGGACAAAGGACATGAAGAGACATTTTACAGGGAGGATACACAAATGACCAAAAAAAAAAAGCATGTGAAAAAGATTCCATTTCATTAGTCATTTGGGAAATGGCAAACTAAAACCACAATGAGCTATTACTAGATAGCTATCAGGATGACTGAAATTAACAATAGTGAAAATATAAAGTGATGGTGAGTATGCAGAGAAACTGGATCCACTTACACATTGCTGGTGGGAATGTAAAATGACACAGCCATTTTGGAAAGTCACTTGGCAGATTCTAGTAAAATTAAATGTATACTTATCATACAACCCAGCAATTGTTATGTGGCATTTAACCTAGAGAAATGAAAGCATTTGTTCACACAAAACCCCATACACATATTTTTGTAGCAGCTTTATTCATAACAGCCCCAAACTGGAAACAACTTAGATGTCCTCCTGTGGATGAATAGTTCAGCCAAATGGTATATCCATCCACTCAGTGGAATACCAGTAGAAAGAAATGGGCTATCGATAGACGGACAGGATGCAACATAAGGGCATTATACTAAGTGAAAAAAGGCAATCTGAAAAGGACATATAATGTATGCTTCCATTTTGTAACATTCTTGAAATAAGATATTACAAATAGAATAGAGGGCTGGGGTTGTGGCGCAGTGGTAGCGTGCTCGCCTAGCATGCGTGAGGCACTGGGTTCGATCCTCAGCACCACGTAAAAATAAAATAAAGATATTCTGTCTGCCTACAACTAAAAAATAAATATTAAAAAAAAAAACAAATAGAATAGAGCATTCTATGAGACTACATCCCAGTGCATCGTTTACTTCTGCACAGTTGTACATTCACACAAATGATGCACGTAAAAACTGGTGACTAACCACCACCCCCAGGCTCTACCTCCTAATTCCATCACACTGGGGATTACACTTTCAACATAGGAATTTGGGGGAACATAAACACTCAGATCATAATAACTTTTGGATGTGGACAAATCCATTGTTTGATATTGTCACCACTTCATTCATTTTGGGGGGTCTAAATATAGGCTTATGCCCTCTTTTAATCTTTTGTCATTATTATTTAAGTTACCCTTTGGGGAGTGGGATTGTGAGAGGGACATGGAGCTTTCATTTCTGAGTTGAGTTTTTCACAGTCAGCTTTCGTTCATTTTGTTGTTTAGTAACAAGCATGCTGAAGAGGCCCTGTGAGGTATGTGTGTTCTTGTTAGTTGTCTCTGCCTTTTCTTTGTGATTGGCATTGGTTGCAATTTTATTGTCATACTTAGATTTGGGGAGTGTCCCATCCCTAACTACAATGTAAGGGAGAAGTCCCTCCCTAGAGTTAAAAATATAGTATCCCTCCAGAGCCTTTCCTGTGCATCCTATACATACACATCCAGAAACAAATACCTATGTTTTATAGAATTTTTTTTTTTTGTACCGGGATTGAACTCAGGGGTGCTCGACCACATCCCCGGCCCTATTTTATGTTTTATGTAGAGACAGAGTCTCACTGAGTTATAGCGCCTTGCCATTGCTGAGGCTGGCTTTGAACTCGTGATTCTCCTGCCTGAGCCTCCCAAAGTACTGGGACTACAGGTGTGCACCACCATGCCCAGCTCTTTCATAGAATTTTTGACATAACTTTATCATTAAACCTTTAGTCATTCTTTGATGTTCAGTTGGTTTTCAGATTTTTATTACATCATAACAAATAATGATGTAATGGAAATCCTTCTCTATACTTCATTGTTTATCTGTTAGAACTTAAAAAAAATTTTTTTTAGTTGTCAGTGGACTTATTTATTTATATGTGGTGCTGAGAATCGAACCCAGTGCCTCACACATGCTAGGCAAGAGCTCTACCACTGAGCACTAGAACATTTTTTTTCTAGGACACATTTCAAGTGGAATTGCTAGGTTGGGTGATACATGCTTTTACTATTTGAAAAGATATTTCCCAGTTATTCTCCCCACCAAAAAGTCCTGTCACTTGTGAGGGTGCCATTTTCTCTATACCTTTGCCAACACTACATGCTGTGGGTCTCTGTGTGTGAATATGTGCGTATCAGTTTGATATTGGGAAATTGTATTTTGTTTTCATTTGTATTTCTCAAATTACTAATGAGTTTGAAAATTGTTCTCATGTGTATTGGTCATTTGTGTTTCTTCTTTTTTATTAAAAATGTATGTTGCAGTACTTGGAACAGTGGTGTGTGATTTGTGCTATGTAAATTATTACTATTCCCTTTTCAATTTTTTTTTTCAAATTTCTTGAAATTATATTCCTCGTTTTTCTCCCCTCCGCTTTCAAAAATCCACAATTTAAACTTTTTTTTTTTAGCAGTCTTTTCTTAACTTATTTTCTAGCAGCTCACCCCCACCACTTAGGTTTGGAGTGGTCAATCATGGAGGGAGTTCCAGTCAAATACAGACTTTGTGTCTCCCCTGAGCTGCTCTCCTAGTCACCAGGCTGCAGGATCCAAAAGTGAGCCTGTGGATCATCTGTATGCTTCTCTTCTGACAGTAGTCAGCAGGCTATTGTGCTTCCCCAGGTGCTACCAGGATCCTTCTAAATTCTCCCATAGAAAATACCTCATCCGTTCTCTGGGAGCCACAGGAACCACAGCGCCTACCCACTGAAAGAGCTCTCAGCTCCAAACACTCTCTGACATGGACACAGCCCTCCAGCTGGCTGGTACACATGCTCATTCAGCCATGTCAGAGAAGAGGTGGAAGATGCCTGTTATTCTCTGTACCTGTTCTAGAAGGACATTGTTCTGCCTCTTCTGTGTTTTGTTAACAATACATCCAACCTTGTAGTTTATGGAAGTTCTTCTTAACTACTGTCCAGCCTCCTCCCAGTAGGTTGGCATGAGTAAGGCCGTAACTCTGAAGGTTTTTACTGCCAGTGAGTTGCACATTTGAGTCAGGATTGGGGCCAAAATGATAGTACCTTCACTTGGAAGATGACATTTTGGCAAGTCAAGAACTTATCAGAGGCTCTGGTTTATGTGTGTGTGTGTGTGTGTGTGTGTGTGTGTAAGAGTTCACTGAAAAAAACTTTTTTTAACTTTTCATTTTGAAATCATTTCAGACTTATAAAAATGTTTCAAAATTACTGTAAAGAATTCCAGAACACCCTTCACCCAGATATCCTACATATTAAGGTCAGACATAACCATGTTCTAATTACAAAGCCAGAAAATTAATATTGGCACAGTATTATTATGTATTTTACATACTTGATCTTTTGTCACTTATCACATTAATATACATTTTCCTGGTCTAGGGTCCAATCCAGGAGCACAGATTCTTTCAGTTGTCACATTGCTCTAGTTTCATTTCACCTGAAGCAGTTAGAAGCTTGGCTTTTTAAAGAAATATCACCATTAACTGATGTTCATGTAGTTGAACATCAGGACAGGGTCCTATCTGTTCCCATCTTAGAGTGTATTCAGGGACTGTTATCATTATCCTCCCTCCTTCTAGGTAATAATTCATAGCTTTTCACAAACTACCTACATGTCTTTCTCCCTTTATCTTCTTGCAATGTTCTCTGATATGCATTAAATCTCAGGTTGGTGGATTTCCTTATAATATATTTCTTTGTTTTTAAATTTATTTTTAACACACATGTAGCAATTATCCATATTTATGGGGTACAGTGTGACATTTCATTACATATATATACAATGCTTGATGATGAGATCAGAATAATTGGCAAATATGTCACCTCAGTTATCATTTCTTTGTGTTGGGAACATTCAAAGTCCTCTCTACCAGCTGTTTTGAAATAGTCAATAATTTATTGTCTACTGTGGCCATCCTTCTGTGATGTAGAACATCAGAAATTATTCCTCCTATGCAATTGCACCTCTGAATACATCTATTTCTTTTGGATTTATTATCTTCTGTCTACTTGCATCATATATTCTTTCTTGTGTAATTGAATGTGCTTATTATCTATATTGTATTTGTTGGTTTAAAGACATTCAAGGTGATAATATGATCTCAATGGGCATTCCTTAGCACACCCTCTCACCTTTAGCAGCAGCACCAATTACTGCTGGCGCTCTCTCAATGTTATGGCACTAATTCATGGGAGTGGAGATTATGGTTGGATTAGTTTCAATTTTTTTTTTCTCTGTGGGAAAGGCAGTTGCTAAAAGATTTTTTAAAAGCAACTGTTCATTTGAAGAATGATTGAGCTGTATCTTAGCTCCATTTCTGCAATTTTCTCTTGTACGCTGAAAGACAAAAAGTGGTAATATTTGTTGGTGATCAAATAAAAAAAAATGATATTTAAAAAAAAAAATCTGTTGACAGAGGGACCTGGAGGCATTTTGAGTATTAGGAAGTCTGTGAATTAGGTTGTTTGCTTTGTGGTGAGGTGTGGAGCAAGATAAGCATTTTTGAAAAATTGTGTTTGGGTTTGCTGAATTGGGCTCAAGTGTGGTCAAGCCAGAAGGGTTCACGATGCCAGTGTTACCACATTCTTTTTAGTTGTGTTCCAAAAAATCCTGCCCCATGACCCTGGAAGAAAACACCAGAACAAGTAAACACATCCTAAAAGCTAAGTCATTTTCTGGTATGGTTTGAAGAGTCTTCCCTTCGCTTGTGCCCAAAACAGTACAGACATGTGGCCTAGTGGTTACAGCCAAAGGCGGAGCGCAGGGGCTGCGTGGCCCTGCTGAGCCCAGCCAGCTGCCAGTGCTCCCACATGCTGTGTGGTCTTGACTCAGTGCCCAGAAAATCGAGATTCACACATTCTTACCACTTTATTTATTTTTTAAAGAAGATGGTGGGGGGTGAGGGAACCAGGAAATCAAGGTTCACTCTTTTTTGTGTGTGTGTGGTACCAGGGATTGAACTCAGGGGCACTCGACCCCTGAGCCACATCCCCAGCCCTATTTTGTGTTTTATGTAGAGACAGGGTCTCACTGAGTTGCTTAGCGCCTTGTCGTTGCTGAGGCTGACTTTGAACTTGTGATTCTCCTGTCTCAGCCTCCTAAATTGCTGGGATTACAGGCGTGCGCCACCACGCCTGGCTTCGAGGTTCACCCATTCTTACCACTTTATTTTATTTTGTTTTTTAAAGAAGATGGTAGGGGGCGAGGGAACCAGAGGCTAAGTAGAGACTCCTCAGGTTAGAAATAGGCCCTTTTGCAATTATTGCTGGTTTTGTTCTTACCATAAATCTAAAATGAGCTTTAACTCAATCAGACTAGGAAAATCACCAACATTCTTGGGATAAATTAATGTGGATTTTTTTGGGTGATGGTGGTGTAGTAGTGCCAAGTATTGAAAAGGATTGGAGTGCTTTCTGACTTCCTCTCCTGGAAACAGTGTGCTGAGATGCATGTCAACTTTTTCATCAGTTGTTGTTGGCTATGCCAGACATTTGGGTGGATGATAACACTCTGGCTGTTTCTCCCCTTGGTCCATACCTCTGTGTGGATGACGACTTACTGAAGGTCAGGATTGGCCATGTCCTTGATGTCCTTGATATTATCTGCATGTGGAGCTTAGCAGAGTGCTGTGAAATATGATAAGCACTCATTGCTCATTGAATTAACTTGGAGGCAATAAGTGGGCTTCTGTTACTGGATCTCTAATTGAGTTCATTTGTTGAATGTCTTGGGTTCTGGTCATTATTGAGTCACTATAAACAAAAATATGTGAAGGCAGGGATCTTGACTTTCTTTTCTGTCTATATCTCCAGCACCTGGAATGGCCTCTGGGCAAGATCATTGAGTATATTGATTGAGAGTTCATGCACCAGAGAAAAAATGTTGTTTTTTTTGAAAGAATGAGTAAATAGACGTGGGCGGGGATGAAAAGGCAAGGACATGTTTCTGTTTTTAGCCACAGGCTTGGAACTTATGGCGTGTACTTCCATGCTGCCCAGGATTCCTCTTCATTTCATAGTGATTGCTGGTATATAGCAGGTACACCATACCTGCACCCAAGAAAGTCTCAGAGCAGGAGACTTATTAGAGCCAAGGGTCAAGGATTGGTCCAGGAGTTTGTATTACCATTTGCAGTGCCTACAGTGCAATTAGGGTGTTTGTGTGTGTGCATGCGATATGTACATGTCATTGGGTTTATATTACATATATTTCTTGCCTTTTTGGTCTTCCTTTAATGTATGAAAAATAGATAATTGTGTTCAGAGATCTGATTTCTGGAAGTCAGATTAGCATGTTATAAAAGAAAGTATGACCACCAATATCCTGTGGCCATGCTGAAGAGTGTAATAGTTGATAAATAAAGATTGATCTTGGCTGGGCAAGGTGGTGCATGCCTATAATCCCAGTGATTTGGGAGGCTGAGAGAGGAGGCTCACAAGTTTGAGGCCAGCCTCAGCAACTTAGCAAGATCCTATCTCAAAATAAAAAATAAAAATGGTTGGTAATGTGGCTTAATGGGTAAGCACTGCTGGATTCAATTCCTGGTACTAAAACAAACAAACAAACAAAAGATTGATCTTAGCCTTGCATTTTCTGAGGTGATTTCTTTGCTTTAGCCCTTCATTTAAAATGTTAAAAATAGATATCTAAAAAAAAGTGAGTGTGACTGTGTGTGTGCGTATGTGTGTGTTTATGCCCTTCTGCTCTTCTGTGGTTTGGGCTAGTATTACCCCATCAGGATCAATTTTAGGAGGTTAAAATCAATCATACCTAGAATGTGAGCTATTTCTTTTCATAGGTGTATCCCATTGGTATTCGTATTTTTTTTTAGTAATTTTTTTAGATGTTGATGGTTCTTTATTTTGTTTATTTATTTATATGTGGTGCTGAGAATCGAACCCAGTGCCTCACACGTGCTAGGCAAGCGCTCTACCACTGAGCCACAATCCTCAGTATTCATATTTGGGTTAAAGTCTGTTCATTATAGTTTCTTAAACTCTAATTGCCGCAGAGTTGGTTTTGTCTGACGTCATCAGAATCAAAGCAGAGTTGGCATAAGCAGAGGGAACAGCCTCAAAGGGCAAGTTTGGGAGGTGAAGGTGAAAGGGAGTAGCTGGAACTTGAAGGAATCCCATGACTTGGAGACCCAGGGCTTCTCACTGTATCTACAGGCAGATACAGGGAAGGGAGACGTGGTGATGTCTTTGAACCATCCTTTTTTCCCTCTGAGTCATGGATCAAGAAAGTCAACCTCATGGTTCTGTGAAGGTCTATGAATCTTCCTTTGTTTTGGTTAAACTTATTTCAGGCTGAATCATGACAGAGACCTATTTAGGGCTCGAGAGGGTCCTCTCTCAAATAAATGTGGACCCCAGAGATGGCTAGCTGAGTTACACGAAGAAAGGAGACAGCCGAGGATGTGTCCTGTGTCCTGTGAGGGATGGTGTCTGTTGGAAGAACCCATCTTATACCTAGACCGGGCTGCTTTTTGGGCACTTTTTTTTTCATGGAGTGGTTTCTGAGGTATAGATGTTTGGGAAGTGGAAACAAGACTTTTTCCTAAAACAGCCATTGTCTTTGAGAACTTGACAAGGGAGTTGGGAAATGTAGAATGAGGAGAGGGGAAGCACCAATCTCTGTTGTTCGGGTCCAATCTCTGCTGTTTGGGTCCTAGTACTTCTTGGCATGACTTAGGGTAGCAGGAAGACCAGCCTGGGATTCACCTTGGGATCCAGTCTCATCAGCCAGCTGTGGACTGTGCTCAAGTTCACTACTTTTCATAGCCCGATGACGGCCAGGGCTGTGTGTGTCAGTCTTCAGCATCTTATCAGTCTTTGAAAGAGTCCTGCTCCAAGGTGTGCAGCCACATCTCCTGAGGAAGCAACCAGTAGAGATCGGGCCAGGCAGCTGAGGATCCTTGCTCAGGGAGTCCTCTTGCTGCTTTGACTGTTCATTGAGAAAATTTTTCTATGCATGTCTGTTGGATTGTGTCACAATCTGTTGGATTGTGTCTTTGTGACAGAATATCTGAGAAAATCAACTTTGAGGGAGGACATGTTCATTTGGGCTTATGATTTCGGAAGTTTCAGTCCATGGTCAGCTGGCTCCATTGGTTTGTGGCCTGTGGTGAGGCAGGAGCATTATGGCAGAAGGGTATGGGGCATGGTGCAGGAAAGTTGCTCACCTCACGGTAGCCAGGAGGGAGAGAGAGAGAGACAGACAGACAGACACATGCACCAGGGGCTGGGGACAAACCAGGGACCCACCTCTTCCAACTAGGCTCTACCTCCTAAAGTCTGTGCCTCCCAGGAGTACCATCAGCTGGGGACCGAGCCTTAACACATGAGCCTTTGTGGGACATTCTAGATCTAAACTATAATAGAGATGAACAGACACGAGAGAAATACATGAGATGGAGGCGTGGCTTCTATTCATTTCTTAGAATTATCTTAATGAATTAGTACAAACTGGGTCACTTGCGATAATAGAAATGTGTTCTCTGTAGGCCAGAAGTCCTAAATTAAGGGGTGGGCAGGGCCACTCTCTTTCAAGGTTCCAGGGAAGGTCCCGCTTCTGCTGCTCCTGGCATTCCTTGGCTTGTGGCTGCATCATTCCAGCCTCTGCCTGTCTTCTCTTCGTCTTCTTCTTTTTTGTCTCTATTAAGGACACGTGTTGCTGGATTTGGGGTCCACCCAGGTGATCCCAGGTGGTTTGATTCTGAGGTCCTCCCCTTAATTATATCTTTTCCCAAATAAGGTCACATTCACATTCAGTTTCTGGAGGTTAGGACATGGACTTGTCTTTGTGAAGCCCCATCTACTGGAGTAGGGTCTTCAGTTTCTTCTGCATTGTAGAGGTTGCCAGCACCATTTTTGCTGCCAGCATTTAGCTATGAGAGGTGCATCTTATGGGAGGTTTTTGCTTTGTTTCTTCTTTTGTTTTCGGAATCAGATCTACTCAGTCTGGGTGTTAGGTGGCTCTGTCACTCCCCTTCAGCATTCCACATGAGCCCTGCAGAATGACTACAAGCAGAGGAAGCTTCCATGCCTTGGTGAAGGTGGCAGAGGGGAAGAGGGGAGTGACTGCTGATAGAAAAGCAGGAAATTATTTTTCAAAAAAAATGAATCCTGACCATTCTATAGACCATTCTTGCGTTATTCAACAGCACAAACGGGTATTTGTTCCCCGGAGGCTTAGTCATTGCTGGATTGCTATTATCATTAGCAATTAGCTATTACCATATTTTCAAAACATCTTAACTGTATGTTTTTGTTTTTCTTAAGATGACAGTAGCCACAGTGTCACAGAGAAGACACAACCTGTAACACCTGCCCCAGGCAGTGCATTTAAGCTGTGCTGTGTCTCACTTGACAAAAGGGGCACCCAGCACCAACTAGGATTTCCCCAGTGATTTCCACCACCACTTTTATTCATTGACATACAGAGGATGTGAGCTGGTTTACAAAATTTGGAGCTTCTGGGATTCAATTCAGTGAATATTTATGAGTGTCAACTGTGTCCCAGCCACTACATCGGTGCTAAGAGGGTTTACGAGCAAACAGGCTAGCCACCTGTATTGTGCCATATCGTAATTTGCTTTTCCTTCTCTCTTTGAACCTTTTTATGGCTCTGTGCCCTGTATTGGTTAGTTATCTCAAACTAAACACCTTTTTATTTTTCAAAGCTTCCATGCGGAAAAATGTTGTGTACTGAATGGATTCAGATGTATACAGATGTGGTGTGTCATAACTTGTGGTCTCCTTTCTCCTGGGAGCTTTCAACAGTTCATGTCAAAAGCACCTGCTTTTTGAACTGTTTCCATCCTTTCTCATTGGTACTCTTCATGTCCCGACCCTGAGAACCCTGCCGCTGTCATGCCACCTCACTGCTTGAGCACTTGCAAAAATTAAAGCAGCCTGTTCTATGTGGACAAGACTGTGCTTTTATTCTTCCTATTTCAGTGAGGCAGAACTTTAAGGGTGCCAGTGGACTTGAGAGAGAGAGACTAACCATGAGAGTTTTCTATTGCTTTTTTACAGTGACTAGGTATTACTTCTGCTTGAAGATAGGCTTCCTCACCTACCTGCCTGGGATAAAGAACTAACTTGGTTTGGCTCCAGAGGTGACTTCCTCAGAACACCTGTCAGCCTCATTCATTTGGGGTGGGTTATATCAATGCTAAAATCTCATTCTTCAGACCTGGATCTCTGATTGGTACCTGATCATAACTGTCTTGGTGCCTTTGGACCACGAGGGACAGATATCCCCATTCTTTTATAGATGTATGCAACAAATAAGTATGCCATCTAAGCAAAAAGATTTTTTAAGCAAGGGATTTAAAAATACTACCTGTTCTGATTCTGCAGCCCATCTCTGGGAATGGGCATCCAGACTTTGGGATCTGTTGTTAAAGACCACTGGTCAGTCATCCAGATCTGCTTATCCCACTCTTTCTGTGAAGTAGAAGAAAGATAAGTCCCATCTATGAGTTTTTAATGCAGATTTATCACAACGTCCCCCCACTATAGAACCCACAGCATCCTGTGCTCTCCTTTTCTGCTCCTGTGGTCAGAGTTTAGGCTGGGTCTGTCTACCTGCCACTGCTGGTAGAGTCCCTTTGTTCTTGTAATTGGAAATTCCCAAAGTTCCCTCTTCTCTATGTTATAAATGTGGTTTGTAGTGAATTACCTTGCCTACTCAACCCCAAGCCTTCTGGAGTCATTTAATTGTTCCTGTCTTCTCTTTTTTTCTTTCTCTCTGAAAATGCTTAGCTTCCTTATAGTCCTGACCCTCTAGCTTCCCATCTGGGTCTGCTGCATGTTTCCCTCCTGGGAACTTTCCAGGTCCCCTGCCTAGCTTAGTAACTTTTTTGGATAATACATTATTTAGTACACTGTAAGTAGCACTTGTACATGTTCAAAAGTATGTGGAACTTGACTAGTGTCCAGTGGTAATATGACATCAACTCAAATGTCTTTTAGGTATTTTTATGCCCACCTGACTATACCTAACCCCACATCCTCATGGAGACGTTGAAGTTTCTGTCTTAGGTTTTTGTTCAGGAGCATATACCTTTATGCTGAGTTATCTGGTAGAGGGCCAACTCCTGTTTTGCTTAAATGTCATCAATTCAAATGTACACTGCCAATTTAATAATTACATTTGAGAAGCAAGGACACATTTTATTAAATATAAATAGGCATTATAAGATGCATTCCAATTTCAGGAGGAAAAACGGTATTTTAGAATCAAGGAAACATGGTACCAGTAAATTCCTAGTGATGTGCTGTGATTGGTTTGGAGGACTGAATAGGAAAGTTATGTAGACCTCATGGGGTAGGATCAGAGATTCCTTTAAAAATTCAGCGAGTTCTTTGGACTGTTTAAGAAATGAATGTACCCACAAAATAAATTTTGAATAACTTCTGCATGCATTTATGGATCTTCTAAATCTACCCAGGTTTTAAATCTCTGACATCAGCATTGCAGAATAGAATATCCTTGTTTGACCCTGCCGGGGAAGTGCTCCAAGGAATGACTGAGGAAAAAATTTTGGAATGTTTTATGTCAGGGACCTTGTTTAGATTATTAACACCAAAAGAGTCTTTAAACTTTTAGTAGGGAAAATGTAAGTAGACAATGACCAGTTCCAGACGCTAGTTTTCTTGTAGCCTGTCCATGGCCAGGACACATCTCAGACTGTCCTCTGCACTTCTAGCACAGGCTCAGTGAATCTTTGCAAAGTTTGCTGCTTGCTCGGCTTCAGTCACTGGGAGCTAGAATCTTGGCTGCAGAGCGAGTGGAGCCGGCCAACCTAGGTCCTTCTTTAGAACAGTCTCCAGAAGGCTTCTTTTACTTAGGACTTTTGAAGGAAACGAAGAATTAGTTGAGAAGGCTTAATTAAGCCCCTGCTACACAATGAAGCCATTCATGGAATTAAGCATAATTATGGGGTAGGAATCTTTGTTTATCTATGATTTCATTATCTGGGTCCCCGAAGTTATGAGTTTACCTAGGGAAACAGAAATGATGATTAATTGAAAACTAACTGATGACTGACCATAGGGAAGATTAATCATAGCTCAAACATTTCTCCTGCTTTGTACTTTCATTTATTTTAGGATTTCTTACCTGCATTCTGTTTTTTTGCTGAATGGCAGATGGATAACCAAAAGTGGGCCGTGAGCAATTTTAAATCTAACAAAAGACCCAGGGGCTGGGTGTGATGGTGCACAACTGAAAATCCAGAGGTTTGGGAGGCTGAGGCAGGAGGATTGCGAGTTCAAAGCCAGCCTCAGTAATGTTAAGGAGGTTCTAAGCGACTTGGCAAGACCTTGACTCAAAATAAAATATAAAAAGAATGGGGATAAGCCAGGTGTGGTGGCGCAAGCCTGTAATCCCAGCACTTAGGGAGGCTGAGACAGAAGAATCGCAAGTTCAAAGCCAGCCTCAGCGATGGCAAGGCATTAAGCAACTCAGTGAGACCCTGTCTCTACATAAAACACAAAATAGGGCTGGGGACGTGGCTCAGTGGTCGAGTGCCCCCGAGTTCAATCCCCGGTACTATAAAAAAAAAAAAAAAGGATGGGGATATAGCTCAGTAGTAAAGCTCCCCTGGGTTCAATCCCCAGTACAAAAAAAAAAAAGTAACAAAGACAGAAAGAGAAAAAGAAAGGAAGAGAGAAAGAGAGACAAAGACACAGGATTTTGTGAAATCCGTAGAATAGTGTTGGAGATCTTGACTCGTATTCATTGTTATGGACAAAGGAATAAAAGAAGACCTGGCAGTATCCAGACTGTCTACAATTTCCCAGGAGGGAGCATGGGGCAGCAGCTTTATAGGCACTGGAAAGGAGCAGCAGGATTTGGATCAAATGCTTCAAAATGGACTTTGGGGAAGTGGAGGAAGCACACCACTTTTTTTTCTTTCAAAAATAATCATCTTTTTTAATGGTGTTGTTAAAGTCAAACTTAAAATCTATCTTAGAGAATTATGATAAACTCTTGTAGGAAAAATTGTCTTGCACAAACATTTATTTCAGTCTTTTAAGATTTTGTGCACAGGCGTAATAAGAACTTCAAATCTTCCTTCGCTATAAAGTGACCATAGGAAAGTTATGTCTGATTCATGTACAACTGCAAGAATGGGATCCTAATTAGAATAAGTTATACCCCATGTATGTATAATATGTCAAAATGCACTCTACAGTCATATATACCTAAAAAGAACAAATACAAACAATAATTAAAAAAATATAAAGTGACCTTATTTTGATTGTTCATTTTTTATTATTTTTCAAAATAACACCCACCTCTACCCCCTCCCCCACCCCTGCTTACCTCAAGAGGACTATTTGACCATAAAACAGTGTTCCTTGTGGTAAAGGTATTCTCTGTGAGGCTCTGCCTCTGTACCAGTTGCCCTATGGTAACAGGCCCTCTTCCCTAGACACTAAATGATGCATAACAGGCAGTGTGTTTTCACAGATTCTAGATCCTCCTCCCTGTGGAGAGTCTCTGGTCTAGTTTGATCTAGACCTCTGTGCCTCACTGTTATTTCCTGCCACCCAGTGTCCGGAAGCCTCTGCTTGCACTGCAGTGCACACTGCTCTTAATAGAAGTACTCTGGCAGTCTGTGCCATGACCAAGTTCAGCTTCAGTACAGGGAATTGCACAGTGAGCTGCAGAGCGGACGGTGCCTATCAAACCACCACAGACCCACCCTCAGCTCAGGTCCTCCCACTTCACACATGGCTTTTTGCACAGGCTTATGCTCTCAATCTGCAAAGGTACTTGAATGGTGGCACGAGCCTTTGAAACACACATTAGGTCACTTTTCTAGAAGCACTTTTAGTCCACAGTGTTTCAGTTAAGAATGACTTTCAACTCTAAAAAACTTGAACACATTTGAAACAACAGATGGGAGTAGGTATGAGGGCCCTTCTCTCTATTTATTTTAAAATAGAAATCAGTAGTGAAAAGTTCAAAAGACGGATATGAAAATGTGAATGGAGGACCCCAAATATGTGTGGTTATTTTTTGTCAGGGAATATTTGAGGGGCTTCAAGTCACATGTAGATATATTTCTCCTTTCCCCCCTGATTTGGCGCCCAGATTATGTTTTAGACAAGTTTTAGGAACGTGTTGATTCAGCTTTTATGCAAAACCAAACTCTGTCAAATGCCTAAATAGTTAACTGCGAGATTGAAAACACTCTGAAGTGCTGTATTAACCAGAGCTAAAAGTAAATGCATCAATGGATATATTTAAGATAAGTAATATAAGCAAATCCTTTTTTCAGTAACCTTCCCAAAATTTTGTGACCTTTAACTGCAGTATATTAATGTATAGGGAAAAAAATGAGAGTCATTGGAAATATGTAGAGAAAACTGTGCATGCTTGCTTTTAGTTCATTTTGTCACGTCATAAGGAATGATTAAATTCACAGACTGTGAGAGCCGAAAAAGCCATTAGCAATCATGAACATGTCTCCATTCCTTTGATTTATAGAAAAAAATGCCAGAAAAGGAAAATGATTTTCCTGACTCACACAGGAAGCTAGTAGCAGAGACAGGACCAGAATCCAGTGTTGGTTCCTAAATTTTGAGCTCTTTTCATTATGCCTTGTGATTGTGTGGACACCGAAAGAATGATGTAGTAAAACTCATTTCTGCATTTACTGTTCTTTGGCAAATTTACGCGATGCCCACTTAGTTTTCTATCTGTGTAGCAAATCACAAGCTGAATCGCTGCAAGCAGCCTCCATTGATGAGCTCCCAGTTCTGAAGCCCAGAAGTCCCGTGCATGTGCCCGGCTCTCTGCTCAGGCTAGAAGTTGAGGTGTTCCTTGGCTGGCTGCCCTCCTCAGAACTCTAGGTCCTTTTCCAGGCTCCTGTCTGTGATTTTCAGAATTCCATTTATTGTGGTAGTGGAATTTGAGTCCACAAGTCCTTGCTGGCTGCTAGCCAGGACCTGTTCTCAGTTCCTAGACATTATGTTTTAGACAAGTTTTAGGATAAGTTCTTTATCCTGTGACCTCATGCCCAGCCCCTATGCTTCAGATCTTTAGCTTCCTTTGCTACCACCCAAAGAACACATTCTACTTTTAAAGAGGTCATGTGATCAGATAATCTTTGTATTTTTTGGTCAGCTGACTTGGGACTTAAATTACATCTGCAGAACCCCTTCACAGTTGTACCCAGATTAGTGTTTTTTAATTTAAAAAATTTTTTTTAAGTTCTAGATGGACACAATACATTAATTAATTTTTATGTGGTGCTGAGCATTGAACCTAGTGCCTCACATGTGCTAGGCAAGTGCTCTACCACTGAGTCACAGCCCTAGCCCTAGATTAGTGTTTGGATAATCCCAGGATAGAAATCTTTGGGGAGCCATCTTTAGAATTCCACTGTCACACCCATCTGGTGCCCAAACTTTGAGCAGACCCTACGATGTGTGACACTGTTGTGAACCTGGGAATAAAGAGTGGGGGAGAGGCAAGTATATAGGTAGGTATTCAAGGGCCCAGTGATGGAAATGGTCTCTCGGCAGCAGTACCCACCACAAAACCCATGCACTTGGTTACACAGAAAAGGCCAAGTTATGGTCTGTTGGCCATGACTGAAGTTATTTCCAAATAAGGCAGCTGGGACAAAGTGATACAGCAAGAAATGATTGTTGGTAACAGAAGAAGAAAGAAAGTATATTATATAAGCACACTGATGTTGGCTTAAACACCTCTGCCCTCCTCATGATAGAGCACCAATATAGTACTAGTGAGCCCAAGTCAGTAAAAAAGTGAGGTTCTGTATATTCAGTTTAAGAAGTGGAAATCCATGATAGAACATGAAAGAAATTATAATCAAACACTGAATTAGAGTTTTTTAAAGAGCTATAAGATTTTTCTTTTTTTTTAAATATATATATATTTTTAGTTGTTGAGGGACCTTTATTTTATTTATTTGTATGGGGTGCTGAGAATCAAACCCAGTGCCTCATGCGTGCTAGGCAAGCACTTTACCACTGAACTACAACCCCAACCCTGGATTAATTTAACACCTTTAAAAAGACTGAACTGAACTTAGAAAAGCAGTTCACTTTAGTGGAACCCCAGTGTCTTCCTATCACTCAGAATGAAGCCTAAACCCCAGGTGTGGTTAGAAAAGCCAGCCTTATTGGCCATCTTTTTATTTCCCAGCATACTGACCTCTTTTCTGCCTCGGGACCTTTGCACATGCCATTCTGCCACTCTCCAATGTCCTTTCTTCACTTTTTCACATGGTCCATTCTTGCATCAGACCTTGGTCTAAATGTCACATCCTCAGGCCTTTCCTGGTTCTCCTGTTCATAGTGTTACCACCTTGCCTTTTTCCTACCTCTGATACCTTCTGTCAGCTCTGCGGATGATCATCTGTGCAGCCTACTTTGCTTGCTTGTGATCTGCCTCCCTCCCTTAGAATAGCACTGCATGAATCAGACCTTCTCTAACTTACTTTGTCTGCCCAGTGTCTAGATCAGGGCTGGCACACACCAGGCACTTGGTCACTGTGCATTGGAAGTTATAAATAGAGATCCAGAGAGGTGAAATGTTCTGTTGCCACAGAGGGCAGTCATGCCTTGACAGGAGGGAACACTGTCAGTTTTAGGAACCTTCAATCCATCACTTGAACTTCCCTACTCCTGAGGAGCAGCTTGGCAATTGGGTTTAGAGTGGCTTAATGACTAGCCCAAGGGCACACAGTCATTCATATTAAGAGATAGGATTAGCTTCCCAGCACTTGATATTTTCAACCTCTCTCTCCTGAGGAATTGGTCTGTGTTGAAAATATTCAACTTTTAGAGTCCCTGCCTTTCAAAACTAAATATATGTGAGTCTTCAGATGTCCCATTTGAAGTGTTTTCAGTTCATTCTGTCACTCTCTCCATATTTTTTCTGCTTATAAATTCTCTTGCAAATTCATTATTTTCATTTTCACTATCAAACAAAATGATGATAGAAACTACACATCTTTTGAACTCTGGCCAGTGTTCCTCACCCTCAGCATTTCCAGATTTGTTTAAAAAAAAAAAATCATTGACCCTTTGAGAGCCTAGCATAGTTGGTATTGAGACTGGATTAATGAGAAATTTCAAAGGTTCAAACAAAGCAGGAGAAATTTGAGTGTGAGCTGGATGTGGAGTTGCATGCAACGTGGAGTTGCCAGCATCTCTGGAGGCTGAGACAGGAGGATTGTAACTTTAACACAGCCTCCATGAGACCCTGTCTCAAAATAAAACACAGAAAGGGCTGCGGTTATGCCTCACTGGTTAGGCACCCCTGGGTTCATTGTCTACTACCAAAAAAAAAAAAAAAAAATCAATGAATAAGTAAAAAAAAAATGTGAATGGGAGAAAAATATGTGAAAATTATTTCACAAATAAAACTTTCTCTGGGTCTGTCTTCTACAGATTACATCAGATATTTCATTCTCTACTGAAATTTAAGTGAGGTTTGTTTCATTTGAGCAACTCCATGTGAATGTTGCCATGATCAATTTGAAACCACACTTTGGGTTTACTTAGTTCTGCCGTTTTTGCATGCTTTGACCTCCCTTCAGCCTGTCTTGAGAGCATAGGAATGTGTGAGGTGTCCTGCTGTGAGGTGGGATTGCTTTTGGCTTTTCACGAATGTGAAAGAATATGGCAGGTTTAGAGAACATTCGGCATTTAGTTTTTTGGGATTGGGGGAGGTGGGAGGAAGCAAAGGGGAATGGGCATAGTAATGATGGTTATTTGAGATGGTCATTACTACCCCTGGCACATCTATGAAGACTCTAATGGTGTGACTTTATCTGGTTTGCAATCAGAGAAATGGAAAAACTGAGCTCTGGTTATGTACTATGACTTGAAATGCATTTAAATAAAATAACTAAATTAAAAAAAAAAATCTAAAAAAAAAAAAAAAAGAATATGGCAGGGTATGCAGTCTGTAGTAGAAGCTGGCCTGGTGTGTGCAGAGGCTTGGGATTCAGTTAGCAGCACCAGAAAAAGAAAAGGGAAGAACAACAACAAAAGAATACAAAAAGCCAAGACGCCTTTTTGCCAAGGTTTTGGGTCATCTGCATCCTTGGGTTGTAATATGATGACTGATATGGGGCCTCTTAATCCTTTTCCAGTTTATGGGTTGCTACAAGTTTTCCTTGTTTGACTAATGAGCCTGAATAGTGACAGTTTTCATTTGTTTGCATTTTAGTCTCTGGTTGATAAGGCTATTTATGTGCAAAGCGTTGCTTCTACTTCAGTGGTGAGAGAAGTGATGGGAGCCCCAAAACAGGCAAGCCCAGCACACGGGCGCAACGCAGGGCGGCAGTAGGTTCCTGCAGAGAAGCTTACTCTACGTACCTGAACATCCTACAAAAGATGGCAAGGGGAGACATGATCTCTATGTCAGAATTATTGCACATGTTCCCATATCATAAATCATTGTACATGTTCCCATATCATAAAGGGATCTTTATGCCTGTTTTATTAAAATAGCTGCCATATTCTTTACGGATCAGCAAATACTTAACAGAGGGGAAAACTGAGAGCCGGAGTGTTCCAAGTCATTAATGATTTAAAGCAATCAGAAGTCAAGATAAAGTAAAATTAAATTGTAATGATTTTTTAAATGGACATAGGGACCTGTGAGAAATCAAGATAAAGCCAAATTGAAATTATAATAGTTGGATGGATTTACTATACCTAAATGTTTGTTTTAATGGATAAAAATCTTAAACGTTAGATTGGTTGCTTCTCCATAGGATACCTGGCAACTGAAATAAAGTGTGGTATTAAAATATAGCCTTGTACCCTGAAGGGTATGTGCAGTTAAGTCCAGGCTATTAGGGCACAAAAAAGATGACAAGTATGAAATATAACTAGGCTTAATGCAGTTTCCCAGACTTCAGTTTTTCTCCAACAGTCTTCTTGATTTTAGTCATGGCACTTTTTCTGTTTGCTCAATACTTTTCTCTGATTTAATTTTCTTTCTTTACTTACAGAATTTCCTTAAAAAATTTGATACTTTTTCTTTTTTGGTACTGGGGATTGAACCCAGGAGTGCTTAATCACTGAACCACATCCCCAGCCCTTTTTCTATTTTATTTAGAGACAGGGTCTCACTGCATGGCTGAGGGTCCCCCTAAGTTGCTGAGGCTGGTCTTGAACTTGGGATTCTCCTGCCTCAGCCCCTGAGCTGCTGGGAGTATAGGTGTGTGCCATTGCCCTGCCAAATTTGATACTTTTGCTTGCTAATGTCTCTGAGTTTGTGTCCTACTTTGTTAAAAAAAATGTTAATGTTGAGAAGTTCCAACTTTCTTTCTGATGGCTCGATAATTGAGTTTGCTGAAGTAAAATGTTATTTGATTGACAGAAGAAAAGGCATGCAAATTTATTATCATGGACATGAGCATAGGAGACACACAAGTTGACACTCAAGGGCCAGATGGTTATGGTTGAAATACTGTCATTGTAGGGGAGAGGGAAGTAAGTCTGCTTCTTTCTCCCTTGCACTGTGGACAGTTTGATGTCTGCTTTTAGTGATCTGCTCTGTAGTATGCAGAATAGCAATTAGTCTACAAGGTTGGAGTGGTAGAGAAGAGAGTACAGGAGAGGGTCAAGTATGCACACACACTTCACTTTCTCTCTGCAGGGACTCAGCTCCATGTGGAAAACTCCAAGTGGAAATAGGAAAACTGTTCTAATTGCATTTGTAGGGTAGTATAGGAGAGGGCATGTGTACCTACCTAGACAGCTCTCAGGTGTCTCTGTGTGGGTGATTGGGGCCTCCTTGGAATTCCATCGCTGCCTTCCGCCTGCTCCATTGAAGGGCTCAGATTTGAATGGGTCTTTTAGTTTTTCAGAATACTTTCACGTACCTGGTCTCATTTCATCTACGTGCCTTCTCTTGGTGTGTGATGACATGTTAAGAAGGTAAATTATTCAAAAGTATGTCTAAATATCCTCCCAATTGCAAACAAATAACTTGGGTTATCATTAGTAACCTTTATGATAGCCATCTGTCATTTAAAACTTTAAATTTTCTTTATATCTTTTGGCCTGATAATTTCATTGCTGAAAAAATGTAAAGGAAGGAAGGAAGGAAGGAAGGAAGGGAGGAAGGGAGGGATGGAGGGAGGAAGGAAGGAAGGAAGGAAGGAAGGAAGGAAGGAAGGATCTACGCATTCATTAATGTTTTATACTTTAAAATGGAAATGATCTGTTTCACCAATAGGATAATAACTATACAAACTATGGAGTGAAATCCTCCGAAGGTTTGTTCTGCTATTATAGCATGAATAATGAATCCAGAAAAATGCTTACTTGATAAACAGAAATATATAACAATATATGTTATGGTATCCACACAGTATATTGCATGTGTTGTATATTGCCCATTTGTATGTACAAAAGCTAGACAAGGCACTAGAAAATAAACCAGCTGCTATTAGTGTGGTGAATTTAAAAAAAATTCTTAATGTTCTTTTACTTAATAAATAGTTAGAAAATGTTTTTTATCAGAAATAAAATTCAGAAGAAAAGAAAGATTAAGATTGACCACACACGTAAAAACAAGTGCTAATAAGACAGAGTGAACTCCAGTTATATAGAGAAGTCAAATAAATATGAATCTTTTTTTAAATATATTTTTTAGTTGTAGATGGACATAATACCTTTATTTTATTTATTTGTATGTGGTGCTGAGGATCGAACCCAGTGCCTCCTGCATGCTAGGCAAGCACTCTATCACTGAGCTACAGCCCCAGCCTGTAAATATGAATCTTAATAGAGCCATTAAAGTTCAAGGCAGCAGCCGATGTATGTGTATCCTTTCAGCTTTCAACAGTGTGGGGGTCCTCTTGGTCTCAGACACCCAGCCTGGCCTGTCTCCTGGCACAGTGCTCGGCTTGGTATTGTCACTCACTAATGGACGGATGATGAGCAGATGGGCGTGGGTGGATGAATGGCTTTCTGAGAACACAGTCCAAACCAGAATTTAAGGTAAAACTTGCAGTGGGGGAGGAATAAAGTCCCAAATCCACATATCCCCAACACCCACCTAGGCACCGAGGTGAACCCAGTAAAACAGATTGAGTGGAACCAGAGGGTCTGCTTGGTGAAGAACAGCACAGAGGGAAGGGAATAAGGCAGGGTGCTGGAGAACAGAAGGCCTGGGGGCTGGAGGGTGCATTCTTGCAGGCCTGAGGGTGGAAGGTGGTGCATGCATATGGATTGCATGGGAAGGTGGGTACGCTGCTGCATCAGTGATGAGCAAGAGTTGGCTAAAACCTCCTGACCCCCCTGGAGTGGCAGAGCTCGAAGTTATTAGAGGAATGGGTGCAAAGTGGGGTTTGGATCAAATGTGTTCAGAAGTCCATGTGTCCATTCCTTTTTGTGGATAGTATATCTGCAATAGCTTTACGTCCTCCTACTGCTGTTCTTCCTTCTTTTCCTTTTTCTTATCATCATCACCATCAATCATCATCCCCTTTAGTATTAGCTCATTTAGTCTCATAACAATTCTATAAGTTAGGTCTTATTTTCCTCAGTTTATAGCTTTGGGAACTGAGGCCCAGAGAAACTACGTAATTTACCTGAAGTCACACAGCTAATAAGAAGAGGTAAAATTTGAACCCACACTTTCTAGTATGAGAGCCACTGCTCTTAGCCATTGTTATATTGCATCATTATGCTGCAGTAGCCCCTGGATGAGCAATTGTAATTTCATTATTAAAAATAAAGACCTGAAACTTCTCCTTAGCTTCTCCTCTTTAAAAAATCACAATAGGATCCCCAGGTTGTTTTTTGTATGATATATTTTAAAAAGTGTTGAACATACAAATATATTTGCCCGCTCCCCAAAACTCAATGGTATGGAAGTAGTATGAAGAAGAAACAAATAATTATCCAAATTTTCACCATATAGAGATGACCACAGGTAATATTTTGTTGTTGATGCTTTCAGTATTCTCTGAATGCATATTTATTTATATTAATAGGATTGCACTTCCTTATTTATTGTTTTGTACATTTATCTTGTGTGTTGTTTTTACAATGTCTACATGCATATGTGTAAATATATACTAGTGAAATTGTACCTCACCTACTCTGCTTTTTGTATTCTGTATCACTGTCATAGATATTTTACTAGGTTAATGAGCTTATGTGTTTATCACTAGAGCTCTTTGATTTGCCATTGTGTCTCCATTTTCTATCAGACTGCTGGCACATAATAGATGCTCAATAAATAGTTAGTGGATTGTGTTGATCCCATCATCTGATGCTAGAATCTTGAAGTAGTCTTTTTAATAGACAGTTTGTTTCCTGTTTTCCAGTTATAAAAAAAACACCATCCCCCATTCCAGTTAGGCTGGTCATTTTGTGATGAAACTTTATTGGTGGGCTCTTGGCAGGGTGAAGATGGAGTTCTTTTCTCTCCTTCCAGCTGGGTATTTGCTGACTGTCACTGTTCATCCCTAGTAGTGACAATTACTCTTGAGAAATTATTCCCTCCTCCATCAGAGGCCAGATTTAAACAAATGAACAAACAAAGCTTGATTTTATGTTGACCTGTTCCTTTGAGATTCCTTATCTTTTAATGGTAAAAGAGCTCCAGGTGGATTATTTCTTGTTTTTTTTTTTTTTTTTTCCTGAATAATGTTCATTTAACTGAATTAGCAGGGGAAGAGAAATTAAATGCCAGAAATGCTTATTGGACCCCATAGAGTAGTGCTTCTCAACCTTGCTGGAATCTCAGAACCCTTTGAGAATGTGACTAAGCCCTGGATTCCCCCACTTAGAGAAAGGGACTTGAGTCTTCAGGGAAGGTGGGACACAGGTTGAGAACCTCTGCACCTCAGGGAGCCATCGCCATGGTCACTTGTCTTGTGTTGCTCTTTTGTGGACACAGCTTCGGAAGTTTTCATGGCTTTTTCTTGTTCTTGAAGTGTGTGAGGTCGGGAATGTATATAAGGAGTTGATAAGCGAGTGCTTTTTGGAAGGCAGAAAGGAAGAATACCGCATTTTATTTTCCACAGGTATGTATTAACAGTCCATAGTCAGGTTCTTTTTTGAAGTCACAGTTAGTACCATGAAGTTGATGGAGAGGGTACAGATGAAGCAGTTGTTGAATACGAGAAGTGGTTGTAGGGAAACTCCCTCTGAGCTCAGTGCTACATATGTATGAACACTCTTTTTATTTTATTTTTTAAATATTTTTTTTAGTTGTTGGTGGATCTTTATTTTTATTTTATTTATTTATATGTGGTGCTGAGAATCGAACCCAGTGCCTCACACATGCTAGGCAAGTGCTCTACCACTGAGCCACAACCCCAGCCCTGTAACTGAACACTCTTGAGCCAGGCCTTCTACTAGATTGCGGGGATAGAAAGAGAATAAAACCAAGTTTCTGCTCTGGAAGGGCTTATAGTAGGAGGTGGCGAGACATGTGAAGGAATGAATGAAGCAGTTTCATTAGTGAGCATGATTTGCTTCCAAGTGCCAGAAACTAGCTCAAGGAAAAGAGAGAATGTTTTGGCTCACGTATCTGAATATTCCTGAAGTAGACTAGGTCTCTTTCTGTTTTCCTTGGGTGTTGACTTCATCCTCTGGTTGTGACATCTCCCTCTGGTGGCTCCAAGCTAATATCACCCTTGCAGCCAGCAGTCCCAGCGAGGAGGCTTACTTTTCCCCTGTTTAGATAAAATCTTGGAGTTGGGCCAGTGCCTATCCTTGAGCCAATCACATGTCTGATCCACAAGGAAGAGGATCAGATATGCTGATTGGTCAGATCTGGTCATAGGAAGGAGGAGCCTGCTGGAGTGACACTGGGGTTGGAGTGGTTTTCCCCAAGGAGAATTTAGGTATGTTACCAGGAGAAGTGAGAGTGGATTTAGGGCAAGTCAAAACAAGAACCACAATGATAACCTACCAATTGAAGTTTCTGTAAGATACAGGGAGGCAGGGAGAAGATGTGCACTTCACTTAAGAAGGGTATTCTAGGGGCTGGGACTGTAGCTCAGCGGTAGAGTGATTGCCTAGCATGTGTAAGGCACTGGGTTCAATTCTCAGCACCACATAGAAATAAGTAAAGTCCATTGACAACAACAACAAAAAAATTAAAAAAAGAGAAGGGTATTCTAGAGAAGGTGGTGCTTAAACCAAGTCTGAATGGATGAACCAAAGTCTAAATTAGCCATTTTTCAGGACATAGAATTATTTCATATAAAACTTTAAAAATATGATTCTGTTAGTTTAAATTCTGTTTTCAATCCCATTTTGTTGAAATCCAAGATTCTATAAATTCCTTAGGCAGCCTTGGATATTTGAGTTTAGATTTGAGGACTGCATATAGATTTAAAATATCCCCCCCTCCCTCCCTACCATCACCTCTTGCAGTGTCCATTGTGGTGATACTTGGTGTGATGACTCTGTATTTGGCCCATATTCTAATTAGGAAGACAATAGCCAAAGTTCTTACAGTTTCTCCTTAGCACTTACCATTTGCAAGGGACTATGCTGGGTAGAGTACCATAAACTCAGGATTAGTTGGATGGGGCAGAATCACTACGGTTAAAAATAAATAAATAAAAATAGCATGCTTCTGAAGAAAGTGAAATTACAGAGGAAGGAAAGCATCTGTGTTTTAGAAGGTTACAGTTTTCTGGAACTTGACACTAGTCAGTGGGAGAACCCCCACCCCTCTTTCTAGTCAGGTATGTTCTTACCTCACTGCAGCCCTGGATTAGCTGCTATCTCCTGGGCTGGGGAGGCCCCAGGGTGTAACCAATTAGCTGTGCCACGGGAAGCTGGAGCGGGCTTAATCATATCTCTAAGCAAAAAGCTGTTTTTTCTGGTGGTCATGGGTAGCGCACCCTTCACTGTGCCTGCTCATTTTTTATGGCTGGGGCTGATGATGATACAATTACGTTGCTTTCGGTTCAGCACTGCACTAACCTGGGAGAGTTTGAGGGCCTCTTTCATGACCTGGAACAAACTTAGCTGAGGCTAAGGAGGAGGTTAATTTTCTTTCCTGCCTGAATGATACCTGGATTCAGGATGTGGCCTAAGCTACCAGTTTCCTCAAATGCAAAACAGAGAAGATAATTGTACCCACCTCACTGAGCCATGAGATAACACATGTGACATTCTTGGCAGAAAGAGTGGTACACAGTAAATACTCAAAAGTTGTCAGCAGCTTACACCAGCAGCTGCTCCATGCCAGCTGCTGTCCCGTGGCTTGTCTCTTCTGATATTTGAGGCAAGAAAGCTCATCTGAGTGGAGGACTTAGAGGCAGCAATAAGAGATTTCCTAAAAGACGGTCACCACTTTGGGACTTTTGTCATTGTTGTCATTTTAATAAAGCTTTGTATCGTTTAGTAAACTTAATTTTTTCTGATATGATTAAAATGGCAAATATTTCTGTTTATTGGACATAAGGTTATCCAAGTAAATTTTCATTTCATTTTATATTGTATTTTAGAAAGTTTTAGCTGTGACTAAGGATTGGTTTGAGGTTGTTTTAAAACAGCATTTTCTAACCCCTTTTGGCTTAGTTAACTGAGAGTGAACTTCTAAGTAAAAACAGACCCTGACAGCTCAAATGGGCTAGAAGGATCCTGGGCACACAGATATGGGTGTTCATTGCAGCCTTGGTGGAAAAGCTTAGTAGATGGATGGATAAAAAGGTGTTGCTCAAAATGCCTTTCTAGTTTGGGACTGCTTCATACCCTTATGGGTGCGTTCACATGGTGGCCTACGGTACAGCTCTTTTTTATGCCATGTAGGACTTTGTGTACTGATAGGAAAAGCACGGGGACAGTAGTGGCATCCAAAACTTTTTGAGTAATATGATCTCATTTGAGTAAATAAAAGGATGTTTATGAGGTCTGTGTACATGCTCTTCCTAGTATATAAATAATTTCTAGGGATGATATTCAAAAATTTAACAGTTGAAACCTTCGGGGAGAGTGGATAGATAATTTGAACTTTTGATTTTTGGATACTTTGTTTTTATTCCATGCACATGTATTCTTTTTGCTTTAAAAAATAACAGTACTGAGTGGCTGGGATTGTGGCTCAGTGGTAGAGCGCTTGCCTTGCATGCATGAGGCATTGGGTTCGATCCTCAGCACCACGTAAAAATAAATAAATGAAATAAAGATATTTAAAAAAAATAATGATACTGAAAATAGTGCTGATGGGTAAACCAACCAATGAAAGTGAAATTTAAATAATAAAAGAAGCGCCTGTAACGTCCTTAATTAAGATAAACCATGGCTGAAGTTCCAAGAAGCCGAGCCTATGATGAACCCTAAGACACAGGACTTTTCTGTCCCTCTTCCCAGGCTTTATGGGACTGTAGTTATTTATTCCATGGATGTTCAAAAGTAGGTCAGCAACACAACCAGAAAAAGACTCTCTGTTGGTTTTGGGGGAGCTGTGGGAGGGAGGGTGCTAGCAGAGATGTCAGTTTGCTTCCTTGATCTTCCTCTGCCTTTTTGTATTCCTGGCTGGTTTCTAATCATTTCTTCCCCTTTCCCATATCCATTTTGAAGAGATTATTTTAGACCAGGAAATGCCTTAACTTTTTTAGCTTTACCTTCTGATTTTTACGGCACAGTTTTAGAGTCCATTTATTTTCTTGGTTTTTACTTAATCTTTTCTATTAAATTTCGTATCTGGGGTTTTATTGCATTTTATCATGATTGCTTCTGGTGGTGTTCAGTAGGGGCGGGGGTGATTGTGGTCATTCCTTTCCTATCCAGTTCCCTTCAACCCTCTTCAACCTGTATTTGAATGGTTGTTTTTTTGAATATCTGGATAATCTGGTGTCTGTGACCCACAAAGCAAGTAGAACTTTTCTTGACCTTCTGAGTTACAGTATCTGAAATTATACAGCCAGGAACCATCAAGCACAAAGGGCTCTGGTTCTCAGGGGTGTCTGTTCTCTTGACATCTAACTCTTGGCAGGATGGTGCCTACAGGCTTCTTGTCATTATTTGAAACTTACAGGCAAGAGCCCTTTTTACATGGGCTTTTTGTGGGACTAGATGAATCTGTGTACAGCTATTGCTGCATGTTTTATTTGTGAAAGGCAGTAACTTTGTGTACTGACTAAATACTTACAAAGTTTTTTTCCCTAAACATCAACTCATAGTGTGTTAGTTAGGATTGCTCTCGTTACTTGTGAGGAAGCTGAACCTCCTGCAGATTCAGGACTTCTGACTGCAGGGCTCCGGCCCTGTGTCTTCCATTTGTCTATACTCCATCTTCAGTCATGCTGCTCAGAATGCTTGGTGAGCTTATATTCAGGAATGTGAGACATCTTATTGGAAACAGCACTCCCTCAGCTCTTCAGCATCCAATATTTCCCCTTTTGTTCCTTTCTCTGTATCTCCCACCCTGTCTACTTCCATAGCCTTCCACGGTGTTCTGCTTCCTACCTCCTCCCCTGCAGTCTCCATTCTCATGCTCCTCAGTCCACCTGAAGCATGGAAACGAATCCACTGATCCAGTCCTGACTTGCTTTTCTTTTAAGATATAGCACCACACTCCCCTCTTCCCAGAAATCTTGCCTGACCTGAGGTGGTACATCCGACTTTGGTAATTTCAAATCTTTGTACACAGTTTTGAATGATCCCATCTTATGTGCTGCTGCTGGGTGGAGGGGAGGCAGTTTTGTAACGGAAACGGTGCCTACCCAAATCAGGAAATTTGATTTAGTTTGCAGCGATACAGCCAAACTGTATGGCCTTGGAAAAGTTGTTCACCCTCTCTAGGTCAGCGATTCTGCAGCTGGAGAACAACAGAACAATGGGGTGGACCTAGGGATGAGCCTGTATGTTGGTAGTTTTCAGATTGTTTCAGGAATCTCTGGGATTTTCTGGTTGTTGAGGTGAAAGGAAGGTTTTTTTCCTCACTTTTCCCAGAGTTGCTTTACTTTTGTCTTTTTGATGTTCTGTGGTCTCACATTTCATCCTTCTTTCCTCCCTCCCTATCAGTTTATGTATTTTTGATAAAGGGGTTCTCTACTAATTATTACTGTTATTATTATTTTGGTACCAGGGATTGAACTCACGAGCACTTAACCCCTGAGCCTCATCTCCAGCCTTTTTTGTATTTTGAATAGAGATAGCATTTACCTGAGTTGCTTAGGGCCTTGCTAAGTTGTTGAGGCTGGCTTTGAACTCACAATACTCCTGCCTCAGCCTCCCAAGCCACTGGGATTATAGGCGTGTACCACCACGCCCAGTATTTGTACTAATTATTTTAAACCCATCAGATTAAATGACCCTAATATGGTCACTGTCTCTCACATACAATTAATAACAATAAATAGTTTTAATTTAATTTGGCTTTGTGTTTTAGATGTTTCTTATGTGCATAGTCTACCAACTATGATATATGAACTTCATTATCCTGGGTGTCCAAGAGTGCTCCATAAAGGATTATATAGGAGAAAAGTAACTGCAGTCATTGTTCCAGGGTCACCTGGATAGTATTAAGAAAACATAATAAAATCGGTTCCAGTACCTCATACATGCACTTGATTTAAATGAATTCAACCATAAGCATTATGGAAATAACAAAAATCTGCTTGTAACATGGGCTGTGAACTAGTGTTCCACTGAGGAAACCACACAAGGAGGGAAAACTGACTGTGGACCTCACTGTGAGGCAGTACAGAAAGTGGGCAGGACAATTTCAACACAGCAAAGGAAATAATGCTGTCTGCGTGGCAAGAGGGCTTCCCCAGAGACAATCTCACTCTGGATTTTCCCTTAAATGTTAGTTTTGGAAGCTGACATCCGGGTAAGATGAACTATTGCCGGATTCTGTTTCACTTCCTTGGAAGTCCTTTCCAGTGAAGGATTCAGCAGAATTTTATTACATAATGATAATTCTGTGATGCTGCTTTCTTCCTTCAAAAGCATGTAAAAAGTCCTTTTGAAATAGGAATACGAAACTGTTTTCAAAGCACCTCCTTTAAGGAAATGGTAAGTTTGTAAAGTAAATGGGTGTGTTGATGTCATGCTAGCAATGTGTGGGAGCAGCTGTACCTCTGTGGGGCAGGGACTATGGACAGAGGAAGGGTATTCCCTTGGTCTCCATTTGTCCTTTTGCTGACCCCAAAATTAGCCCAAGAGCAAGGGTTCTGTAACACCAGGACACTTGATTCAGTCATTATTGCAATATTTTTACGTGGTCTCCATGAAGTCTTTTAACATCCATATGTAATACATGTAAATGTTCAATATAATTTTAGGGAATAAAATCATGCCTAAATAAAACTATGTATTGAAAATATGTAGGTTTCATAAAATATCCTGCAGGGAAAAGGTATTTTTCTTTTTTTTACCTGACAAAAATATAAATTGAGACCTTACTAGATTGGAAAGATAGTTCTGTAGAGACATCTGGTTCCCTGTAGGTGGAATTTCAACTCTTAAAAGCAAGCCTATCAGCTGAAATAGTGTGTGAACTAGAGAGATTTCAGATTCGGAATGTGATGGTTCAAGCTTTTCTTTGCTTGGCGTTGCTCTCAGGTGGGTTCTTCTCACGTGTCAAAGACAGGCCCTTGGAAACCAGTAGCCCACTTGGCATGGAACCATTCTCCACCCATTTAGTATGGAAGGGCATGACTATTTGCTAACAGTTCCAGCTGAAGTCCTGGGGCTGCCTTTTTCATTGGCCTGGGCCAGGTCCTGTGTTGATCCCTTCAGCCATCATTGTGACTGGAGCTAGACCTGAGTCATGCTAGCCCTGGGGTTAGCTGCACCCGACCATACAGGCAGAGATGGGGCCAGGGAGTAGTCCCCAAATTAAAGTGGAGGAATTGTTAGCAGAAAGGGAACTTGATTCTGGTCAAGCAGAAACAACAGATTATCTACTTCATAATGAGCAATCTCAAGGAGTCATATAGACAAGTTCCAGAGAGGGCTCTTGACAGCACTGGGTAAGGAAAATTATGTATAATAGCTCAACCCTGGTTCTTCCTTGAGATTTCCGTTTCTCATTTTAGTGTCTTTCGTTGTATGGCATTGCTGGGCCAATCCAGAGAATGTCAAACAGATAGCACTTTGTTTTATGGGTACAGAGAGCATCATTGTTTAACTTTATTCTTCAGAGAAGGCAAAGGAAGTGTCCTCTTTTGATTTTTTGATTTGCCTTAAAAACAGGTAGAAGGTCTGCACATTTTTGTTGGATTGAAAGTCCCAGGGCTGGGGCTGGGATTGTAGCTCAGCAGTAGAGCGCTTGCCTCGCATGCGTGAAGCCCTGGGTTCGATCCTCAGCACCACATACAAAGCAATAGAATAAAGACATTGTGTCCATCTACAATAAAAAAATATATATATATTAAAAAAAAAAAAAAAGAAAGTCCCAGGGCTGTGACAGCTAGCCAGGTGGCATTTCCCCTGGTGGGCTATGTAAGTTCAGGCTTTGCCTCAGCTTTTGTGCTGATCCCAGCAGTTTCCTGGGTGAGGAATCTTGCTTTGCATGCTTGGCTCACTCCAAAGCAGCTATACTCAGAGGTCCCAGCCCTCTCCTGGTTTGAACCAAAAAGGGAAGATCGTAGGGAGAGGAAGCAAAAGCATTTCATACTTTGCCTCCCCAAAGACATCCTCCCTTGACCACAAACATTCACTGAGCAAGTTGGTGAGTCAGAGATGCACCAGGGTGTTAGCCGCCGTGCAGTTCAGCCTCTGGTATCTTTTGTTTTTCTGTTCTGACTGCAACAGCTTCCTTTCCAGGCTGCGTTCAACAGCATGAAGAAGCAGGGGTAGTCCCTTGAAAGTTTTGTTAGTCTGTGGCTAGGGTGGTTGATAGATCACCCACGGAGCCACAGGAAAGTGGCCTTGTTCCTCTTGACCACTCTGACCTATTTTCAATGATCCTGACGTCTTGAAAAAATATTTTCCATTCCACTCCTGGATTCTTGCAAACTTTCCTATAAATGAGCACATTCAGTCTAGAATTTTTTCTCTCTGCATTAATTGGAGTGGGGTCAGCTTTTGTTTCCTTGGGTCTTAACTGTATTCCAAGGGGTCTTTAGGGCCCACCAGAGGCCATCAGTGGTAGATCCTGGTCAAAGGATCTTTCCTCAATAGCAATGCTTTTCCCAGATTGGTTTTTCCTCTGTTGTACCTTTCTTATTCTCCAATGATGAGGAGCTATGAAGTAATGTCTGAGCAGTCCTTGGTTCCCTTTGAGAATGGTACACTGTCCATTTACCTCCTGTGTCCCCATCTAGAAGATACATGGTCAGGGTTAGCCAGTGGCCTCTCCCATCAATGAACTAAGCCATTCAAAACTAGAAATGAAAACACTAGTATACACTGATGGCCAAGAGTGTAGTCCGGTTTCAGACAACCTGGTTTGAATTTAGGCCTCATCCTTGACTATGGAAATCATCTTATATCCCAGATTTGTGTCTGTTAAGTGGGAATAATTTTGATCCTGACCTCATGGAGTTCTCCATTCTGTTAAATGAAATCATCCTTTAAAATCACTGGACATAATACTTGCCACATGGTGAATAGCCAATAGATGTTACCATGATTATCTTAATCAAGGTTGCAAATTTGCAAAGTAAAAATTGGAGTGAAAATACAAAGAAACCTAGTGAATGATAAAATGACTGACCCCATCTCACCAGTCAGCTTTATCGAATCTCAACCCTTTACCACACTTATTTGGATTCTTCTCTTGTGTTTTGTGGTGATGAGAATGGAGGCCCAGGGCCTTGTGCATGCATGCCCAAGTGCTCTCTCCTATCCTATGCCCCCAGCCCTTATTTGGGATTATTCTTTTTTCTTTATTTTGGTACTGGGGATTGAACTCAGGGGCACTCAACCACTGAGCCACATCCCCAGCCCTATTTTGTGTTTTATGTAGAGACAGGGTCTCACTGAGTCGCTTAGTGCCTCGCTATTGCTGAGGCTGGCTTTGAACTTGCAATTCTCCTGTCTCAGCCTCCCAAAGTGCTGGGATTACAGGCTTGCACCACCGTGCCGGCTTATTTGGGATTTTTCAAAGGGGTGACACTTTGTAGGTTCATCTCTTCTGATAAAGCAGTGCTGTATAAAAGAGAGGGAAGAGGAGACTGTTCAAAACAAGTGACTTAAGACACCTAAGCAAATGCAGTGCATGGGCCTGCATTGGCCTGGACTTGAACAAGCCAATTACAGACAGATCCTTTTAAGGCCTTTGTGGAGATCTCAGTGTGAAAACTCCATCAGATGATATTCAGAAATCATCATTAATTTTGTTCAGTGCAATGAAGTATGGTGGTTATTTGTGGAAAAAAAAAATACCCAAACATTATTAGTTTAAAGAAGATGGGGATTTGTAAGAAAGAAGTTTTTCTTTTTCATGTTTGTTCTTTTGTTCTACTTTAATAGATAAATAACAATGTTACTTTGGTGCTTGCAACTAGGTGTTGTTTCTCTCTTCTCTCTACCTGGCCACCCAAGTCTACTGAATTCTGTGGTCTCAGGTACGACCAGTTTGGTTCTACCCAGGCCTGGTCTGTGTATCAGACTGCTCAGAAAGTGAGACTCTTCATTGCTGTGAGCCCTGGTGCATCCAGAGGGTACTGGGCATTTTCCTTTGACTTAGTGTTTTCATATAGAATTTGGCAAATATAGATGTATTGCTTGAGAGTTGAGAATGTCATTGATGGGGCCACATTATCAGTCTCCAAAGAAGAAATCAGTAGAGAAAGACTGACAGCTTTTGATATATTTTAAAAATTTCTTCTGTATACAATCAAGAGAAAAGGAAAATCTAAAGACAGAGTTCCTAACTTCAGATTTTGACTGCTTTGTTTCTCCCCCGATCAAGGAGGGTATTTGAGAATAAGGAGAACCTGCCCCACTCCCAGGAGATGATTGTAAATGAAGTAGACTCTCTGTGGTCACTGCTGTGGCTAGGAGCCAGGAGGGCTGATGGACCTAGCAGACAGCATTGTGTGCCTGTTGTGAACCCCTGACCGGCAGCTCAGCTAGAGGCTCCAGAAAGGACTGTCATCTGGGATGGCTTGTGCTCTGTTCCCACTTTGAAGCCAAATTTATAAACATGTGACCTCCACCCGGATTGAGTTGTACCGAACATGCCGCCCATCCCAGAAGGATCCCTAGCACACCCAGTGTTCCTTCCGTCCCTCTCTCCCCTGTCCACTCCTGTAACCACTGCTCTGACTTTGGTCACCGCTTCCCCGTTCTTGAGCTTCATGTCAATGGGATCATGCGGCACGTACTCTTTTCACAGGTTTTCTTTCACTCAGCATAAGGTCCTGAGGTTCATTCATGCTTTCATGTAGCAGTAGTTTGTTTCTTTCTTTTTTTTCCTTATGTGCTCCTGATACAGAGTATTTCATTGTGGGGAACATTGGGAATATATTATTTACTTATTCATTCTTTTATTGGTGAATGTTGGGTTGTTTCTAAAGTTGAGCTATTGTGAACAGAATAACTCTAGGAACATTATCCTGCGTGTGTTTTGATAGCTATAAGTACTCATCTCTCTGGCCTATATTCTTAGGAGGGGGATTGTTAGATTACAGGGCAAATATGTGTACCTTGGTAGATTTTGCCTGATAATTTTGCAAAGTGTTCGTACCTGTTTCCATTCCCACCAGCAGTGTGGGAGGGTTCCTGTTGTTCCACATTCTCACCTGGGCTTAGATTTGTCTCTGTTTTTAACAGTAGCCATTCTGATGTGAGTAGAAGTATCTCACTGAGTATGCATTTGAATTTCCTTTGTAATGATGGGGAGACCCTTTGGTTATTTTTTTGTGTGAAATGCCTGCCTATACCATCTTCTGGCCATCATTTCATTGCACATTTGCTCTTTATATAAAGGTGAATATGAGCATCAAAAGTCATTGTGAAGACGAAAGTGCAGATAGAGTCTGCCTGTGGCAGCAGCACCACCTGGTTAGTGATAAAAGCACAGGCCGTGGTGTCCGACCACAGGGATTTGAGTTGCAGCCTTGCTATCTACTAGTTTGGTGTTGGTCCACTTTCTCATCCTATTTCTTTCACTATAAAATGGGAGAGGATTAAACGAGATATGTGTCACTTATAGCTCAGTGGCACATAGTAGGTGATCAGCAGCTGTGGACCATGTTGTTGTTGTTGGTGCCAAAGAGGAGGAAGGAGACTCCTTTTGGAGTATGGAGTGTTAGGAATGTGTGATCGTTCAATCATCCTTAGCACCAGGTGGTAAGGCAACCCCTTTCTCCCACATCATCTGTCCCACCAAGACCTGATCATCCTGTACTGGCCCAGTACCAGTGGCCATCTTGTGGGGCCTGGGTATCACCCCGACTCATTGGGTGGCTGCACTTCTGAAGTTTTCAGTTCAGTTCTGACCCTATCTCTTTCTTTCCTACTGCATGTGTATTTATTAGGCATCTACTTCTTTTTTTTTTTAATATTTATTTTTTAGTTATAGGTGGACAGAATATCTTTATTTTATTTTTGTGTGGTACTGAGGATCGAACCCAGTGCCTCCCGCGTGCTACGCGAGCACGCTACCACTGCGCCATAACCCCAGCCCCAGGCATCTACTTCTTATAGTGCTCTGTGTGTGGATATTTCTAGGGAATATTTCTAGGACCCAAGAGTCCTGATTCCAGCTGTCAGGAAATTTAACTTCCAGTCAAGTACTAATAAGTACATATCCATCCTTTGAGTGTTTACTATACGCCAGCCCTGTCCTACGTGTGTTCCTGTATTAGCGCACCTAATTGTAACACTGTTCTTTAAGCTGTGTACTATTATTATCTCTGTTAACGATATTGGGAAATATTGCTCAAGGTCGCACAGCAGTCAGTACCAGAGGCATCATTTGAACTTAGATCCAAACCCATTCTCTTGTTGCTATTCTTCTAAAACATCTCTCCAAAAGCAATTAACATTAACTAATGTTTAATGTTAATTAAACATTAACAAAATTTAACAATACATGAGTGAACAGCCAGAATCCTCGAGGTCTTTGTCTGCTCATGTGCTCACTTTCCTCTGCCTCTCTGCTTTCCAAAGTGATAGAGACGTGAGCTGTCGTTGAGATTAGGGCTCCTAAGCCTATAAAGTCTGCTGTATTAGCCAGGATATAAGGTAGTGTTTGGAATGTTCTTTGAAGACCTGAGTGTGTGTCTGATCCTTGTTATTATTACAAGCATCAGGTAAGCTGCTTTCCTAAAGGACAGAATTATCTTCAATCACGTGATCTTTCTGAATACTTTCTACTTAAAAAGACTAATTTCTTTTTCCTTTCTGCCCCTCCTTCACTACTAAAAGCCAAAACAAAACTGAAGTTCTCCCCGGAGTGGCTCAGAACAAATTCAGCAATGCCCCCGCCGCCCCATCCCTTTAAGTTCCTGACCTAGTGGAAGTTTCCCATTTCTATCAATGCTGTAGTTATGCATCTGCCTGCATTTTATCTGTAGCTTGTTGACATAAATAAGGGGTTCTCGCAGGCTTTTGTTGCATTAGTCCACCCACAAGTCTCTTCTCCAGTCCCTTTGACCTTAGGCTGCTCTTTTCCTGCTGTTACATGTAAGCCAGCCTGATCCCCTTCACCTTAGACAACTTTTACAGGCTGCAGGGGAAAAGAAAACAAGCTGTGACCAAATGTTTAGCAGGCTGCTCAGACATGGTGGATTGATGGCTTGATCTATTTCCTGCCTTACCACACCTCCCCATCCCCCAAGGTGAAGGTGGAAAACCCAGCAAGTTACATAAGTTGCTGGAGCAGTCCAGATGGCTGGCTGCTGGCCCAAGCAAACTCAGCTTTGGAGCACTTGGGAATGCCTGCACTGGCAATAAAAGCATGGACTCATTCTTAATGAGGATAAGCATTTTGTTCAGAATGATTCTGAGTCTGTGTGGATCAGAATAGTGGAGTGAGATCAGGGCTGTCATCCCCTGAACATGGCTCCTGGCTTTGCTCTGAGCAGGACTAGGGGGCATCTTGAACTTTACTACACAGGGAAGCGTGGGCAGAGCTGCAGAACAGGAATGACACCATTGTCCGGCTTGGCATCCGTGTGGAGTCTGTGTGAGAGAGGAAGGCAGGACTCCAAAGACTAAGGAGAGGATCTGAGCCCAGCATGCACGGGTGTGCACCCCGCTATCTGGCCTGTTCAGCACCCAGTCTTACCCTTTTGCTGTGGACTATTCTTGAGAGATTTTGAAATGGCATTTTTTCCTCAGCTTTGGCTACAGTTAACCAAACTAGCTCCAAATCACAAGCTTGGTTTATGAATCTGCCATTTCTGGAGTAGGAGGAAGAAGGACCTGAGACTCTGGTGAGGCCCTGGGAACTTGTGTGGGAGGCCAGGGACATGGCTTATAAGATGGTCACCTATGTTCCCACTCTCCCTGTTTGTTGCCTGGATGTGACCAGGAAGCACTTGTGCCACCCACCTGGGGTATACACACATGCAGCCTTGCGTCAAGGATTGGTGATGGTTTGACCAGGTCATCTGTGAGTCTTTGCTGCTGGGCCTTCCCAGAGCAGCCCCAAGAGCTTACCCAGCCCACCCCACAAGGTTACATCTTCATGGCTGGTGGGATGAAGTGAGGATGAGTAACCTGGACTGCTACTGTAGGGCATCTGAAGTGGAGGTTCAAGATCAGAGACTGATTGTCCCATGTCCACCCTATGATGAATTAGACTCCAATATGTGAATCCTTCATTTCTAGGGTCATAAAAATGGTTAAGTAAAATAGAAAGGAGGACATCTGAAATCTGCAGGAAAGTAGAGAGGTTCAGGGAAGAGGGAATGTGGATTTTTATACATTTTTATGTTGAAAAAACTTTCCTCTGAAACAGTAACATGTTGTAGAAAATGTGGAAAATAATTAAAAGCACAAAGACAAAAATGAGTATCATTCATCTCACAGAGAATAGTGGTTAATTTTTGATGTTTGTATTTCAGCTTTCACTCTGTGTGTTCATGTATCTAGAAACACAGTATATAAACAAAAATAGATCACCTTCTACATATCGTTCTATAGATGCAATTTTCACTTTATTATATTTTCTCCTGTCAGTTTAGCCGTGAGTTTTACTGTAAACAACTGGAAATCCAACAATGACTTAAAAAGAAATTAGAGTGTTTATCCCTTAAGATGTGGGAGAGGCTCTGTGGACAGAGAGGGTGCCTGTGTAAAGCCACCAGGGACCCAGGGTCTTGTCACCTTTCTGCTCTGAATCCCTAGTATCTAGGCTTTGTTCTTCTTCATCACCTTGTGTTTGCAAGATAGCTGCTGCTCCTCCAGGCCTCACATCTGTGGTTCAGGCAGGAAGAAGAAAAAGGAGTGCTGGGTATGTCAAGGAAGCCGAGGTTTCACAGAAACCCCCTGTATACATTCCTTTATGCCTTCTTGCCAGCCCCAGATCACATTCCTACCTATGAGAACTGTAGTGTTTTCAGCTGAGTACATTTTGCTCCAACATATCAGGGGACTGTTAGTAAGGAAGAAGGGGGAAAGGGGCATTGTATAGAAAATAGCAATATCTGCCACTCCTTATTTCTAAGTTTTATTCTACAACCAGAAATTCTTTTTTCCATTTTTCTTTTCCTGGGAATTGAACCCAGAGGTACTTTAGCACTAAGCTACATCCCTATCCTTTTGATTTTGAGTCAGGGGCTCCCTAAATTGCCAAGGCTGTCCTTGAACTTGCAATCCTCCTGCCTCAGCCTCCTGAGCTGCTGGGATTACAGGTACCCAGCTAACCAGAAATTCTTAAGTGACTTAGAAGCTCTTTTGATAATGTTAATTGTGGGTACTCTCCTCAGAGAAGTATATAAATACATACCATTTTACATTTAATGAACAGGAGGCTTCTGCAGACACTGAAACCCCTGTCACCCTTGATTGTTTCTTTAGCATGAGTTCATGGCAGTGGATTGGCTTGGTGAATAATCTATCCACTTTTGAAGCTTGCCATCCATAAAGATTGTGCCAGATTACACTTTGATGAAACTCACATGGGAATGTCCATTTCCCTGAGTCCAAATATGTACTTGGTGTTACCTTTAAAAAAATCCTTTCCCAGCAGCTGGAGAGGCTGAAGCAGGAGGATCACAAGATCAAAGCCAGCCTCAGGAACTTAGCGAGACCCTGTCTCAAAATAAAAAAATTTTTAAAAGGGCCAGGAGTGTCGCTCAGTGGTTAAGAGGCCCTTGGTTCAATCCCTGGTACAAAAAACAAAACAAAAAACCAAAACCTTAATTTTTTAAAAAGATATCCTCATTGTGACAATTTGAATTTTTTTTCTATTGAATTTGAGTATTCTTCATGTTCATTGAATACTTGTCCTTTTGCAAGTAGTTTGTCCTTTGTCCAAGTTTTTTCTCTTGTATTTGCCTTTCTCTTACTGATTATAAAAGGGCACTTCCTATGAAGGCTATTCTCTACTTTCTGCATTCTATATTTGCTTGAATGCATCCCCATTCTAAGATATTTATCTGAGATTTATTTCAGCATCAAAATATAATATAGCCAGGTATGGTGGCACATGCCTATAATCTAGTGGCTGGGGAGGCTGAGGCAGGAGGATCGCAAGTTTAAAGCCAGTCTCAGCAAAAGCGGGGCACTAAGTAACTCAGTGAGACCCTGTCTATCTCTAAAATAAAATACAAAAAAGGCTGGGGATGTGACTCAGTGGTCAAGTGCCCCAAGTTCAAGCCCCAGTATCCCCTGCTGTCCCCCAAAGAACCATAATATAGAGATCTATCTTGATTTTACCCTCAAATGATTATCGTTATCTCAAGAGTATTGAATAATGATTATTTCACACCTGACTTGAAGTCTCTCAGATGATATAAGAAGGCAGTAATGACTTTTCTTTAAGCAAATGGAGTAGATAAAGGTCAGCTGCCCTTGCAGAGACCATATGAGCTGCCATGCTGTAAGATGCCCAATTTTTTTCCAGGGCTGACACACTGCTGGGAGAGGGGAAATTGCATTCTGCGTCTGGCCCTAATGCTGACTGCTTAACTTTCTTGGTGTGAGCACAACTATAAGTGAGCAATTTAATACTTAAAATGCTGGTAGGCAGATGGCAATTTGCTCTTCCCAGATTTGAAGATCTCTTTCAGTCCTAAGTTCATTTTTAATTACATAACCATTTTGGGTGATTGGATTGGCACCTTGTAAAGTTAATGTACACTGATTCTGGCATGTGCATTTGTAGTACTTTCAATGTCTTCAGTTCATCCTGTTGTTCAGCTAATATTTATTAAATGCCTACTATGTTCAAGGCACTCTGGGGTCTAGAGTGATAAATCTGTGGCTTTGCTATGATTTCAGAGTAGAAAAGATCAATGTGAGGTGTGAACACAGTGCTCTTGAAATAGAAGAGATGATTTCAGACTGAGGGAGTGAAGGCAGCTTTCTAGAGAGGCACATAAAAGTAGGACATGAGAAGGTATGTGCATAGGCAGAAAGGGACAGAAGGGCTTTCTTGGCAAGAAAACAGAAGCAAGGATTCTGAGACAGAAAATCATGGTATGGCCAATAATTGCCTCATGGGGGGAAGGTGGGAAGTAAGATAGGACATGTTGGGGGAAACTTGAACATTATGCTATAAGGAGTTTTTTGTTTTTGTTTTTGTTTTTGTTTTTTAAGTTTTAAAGAGTAGTGTGAAAATATTCCAAATAATAGGGGCTATATTCCATGCGAGGTGTTAGGATCACAGAGGAAAGGACATATATGATCAGCATACTGAGAACAGAATCCAGTTGCTGTATCCTCACTGGGTGTGGGATTGAAAACATGGGATTCTTGAAATTTTAGGTCCATCTTTCTGAGATAAAGGTGATGCTATTAGCTGAGATGGTGATTATTAACTGAGCATTTACGATGTGTTGCTCATGGTGCCAATTCTCTGCTGCTGCTCTTCTATCCTAATTGGTGCACTCTCCATTTTATAGATGGGTCAGTGAGATATAGAGAAGTGTCACAAGGAGAAAGTAGCAGTTGCTCTGTGACTTTAAGTGCCCCCACCCACCTCCTTTTTCTTTTCAACAGCCTTGCTGTGAGCCAACCAAAAACAAGGACAAATTTGGCTGCTTGTTCATAGCGGGGAGGTTGTTACCCCTCCCTTCCATTGTCTCTCAAGAAGTGCTCTGAGAAATAGGTTTGAGCTGCAAGGAGGTTCCCAGATGAAGATGACCATGAGCAGTTAGAAATGGAGATCTGCTCCTGAGGCAACTGGAGGGAGGTTGGGGTTCTGGGTTAGAGGTGGACCGCCATGTGCATAGAGGCCCCTGTTGAAGTTGTGGTGATGGGTGAGGTTTCCAAGTGCCATGTGTAAAGAGGGAGGGAAGAATGAGAGGTCCAAGGAAGGAGCTCTGGGTGCGTTTAGAGAGTAGGCTGTGGGACTCTCCTGATGTGCTTGTGGGAGTGTACACTGGAACAACTACCCAGAGCCTACAAAGTTGAACCTACACACCATCCTAACATAGACTCTGTTGGAACCTCTTAACTTTACTGTGGTAGCACAGAAACAGCTGTGGGCAATGTGTAAGTGCACGCACATAGCTGTTTTCTAAAGAGCTTCATAAATACATGTTTGTGTTTACGTACATTTATGCACATATAAAATATATGTATGTTACAGAAAGTCAGGTCCTAAGCTGACATGATGAAGATTTGGGCCTACTTTTTCTGCTATTAGGTGCATGGTCTCTGTTCTGGTGCCTAAGTCTTTGATTCACTTTGAGTTGATTTTTGTGCGTGGTGAGAGATAGAGGTTTAATTTCATTTTGCCACATATGGATTTCCAGTTTTGTCAGCACCATTTTTTGCAGAGGCTATCTTTTCTCCAATGTATGTTCTTGGCACCTTTGTCTAGTATGAGATAACCATTTATATGTGGGTTTGTCTCTGTGTCTTCTATTTTGTTTTTTTTGTTTTTTTTTTTAATTTTTATTTTTTTTATTTATTTTTCTCAAAAGTTGAATTTAAATACATGTTATCAAACATAACAGAAAAAAAACAAATTTTCAGAAGCTGTACACACTATTCACTGAAAATATTTGTTGAGGCAAATAGAAAAAAAAAATTATTACAATCATAATTTTTCTAAATTTGCACAAAATTATAAGCAGATTACATTCTTCATATTAAAC
>PVHX01011437.1:43823-64001 GCA_004024805.1 Geosciurus inauris | reverse complement strand
GGGTCTGAGGATGTAGCTCAGTAGTAGAGCACACCTCAGTTCAATGGCCAAAAATGAAAAACATAAAAGCATTTTTCAAAACAGGGACAAGGTGAAGATACCACTTTCCTTGCTTCCATTCAGCATTTTACTAAAAGTGAAACTGTAATTGTTCACAAATAATATGATTTTCATATAGAAAAGCAATTTTTAATAATTAACAAAAAAATTAAGCAAAGGTAGGGGATATAAAATCATTATACAAAAATGAAACATAATCCTATATATCAGCATCAAATAGAACAATTTTCAATACACTTCACAATAGAACTATAAAGTATCTGCAGCTGGGCACCATGGCACATGCCTATAGCATCTGTACTACCAAGACTCAGGAAGCTGAGGAAGGATCATTTGAGCCCAGGAGATGGAGACCAGTCTGGAAACCATAGCAATACCCTGTCTCAAAATAAAAGAACTATAAGGTAAGACTAAATCTAAAGGTAAGTGTACAAGACCTGTATGAATAAGTTACTAAACACTTCTTAATGCCATTAAAGATGACATAAAGAAATTGTAAAATTATCAATGTTAAATAACAGGAAGACTAAATATCATAAAAAAAAATTTCCCCCAAACTATAGCATAATTAAGTAAAATTCTAACCAAAATTCCAAAAGGATTTTTTCATAGAAATTGACAGTTTCTATGGAAAAGTAAATGACCAAAAAAAAGCCAAGACAATGTAATAAAGAGAATTCAGGTAGGTAGACTTCCCTTACCTGAAATCAGCACTATTAATAAGAATGTAGGAGTCAAGACAATCTAATATAGGCACTAAAAGAGACGATTAGAAGCCCGGTGCAGTGGCTCATGCCCGTAATCCCAGCACTTGGGAAGATGAGACAGGAGAATCATGAGTTCAAAAGCCAGCCTCAGTTCAAAGCCAGGCGCTAAGCAACTCAGTGAGACCCTGTCTTTACATAAAACACAAAACAAAATAGGGCTGGGGATGTGGCTCAGTGGTTGAGTGCCCCTGAGTTCAATCCCCGGTACCAGGAAAAACAAAAAAGACAATTAGATTATTTAGAATAAGGAGTCCCAGAGAACCATGTATATAAAAATAACTTGACATATGACAGAAGTGAACTTGCAGATCTTAGGAAGCAAGGATATAATATGCAATAGATAGAACTATAGTGCTGAGATGATTATTGACATGGAAATATAACTTATTTGATCCTCACCTTATACCATACACAAAATATCAATTGCAAATGAATTAAGATCTATATATGAAAAGTAAAACTTTAAGACTTTTAGACATATTTGAAATATAAGAAAATATAATATTTAGGCAGGAAATAAATTTCTCAGCAAGATCTGAAAAATACCAACTATAAAAGGAAACACTAACAATTTCAACCAGATTAAAATTGAAATGTTTTGGACATCAAAGCCTCTATAACATGATAAAGCCAAAGTCATAGTCTTAGTGAAGTTATTCATAATGCACATGAACAATACAGAAATTATGTCTATATTATATAGAGAACTTCTACAAAGAACAAGCCAAACCACCCCCAAAAATGGACAAAAATTATAAATAGTCATAGCTGGGCATGGTGGTGCACTCCTGTAATCCCAGCACTTTGGGAGGCTGAGACAGGAGAATCGTAAGTTCAAAGCCAGCCTCAGCAATGGCGAGGTGCTAAGCAACTCAGTGAGACCCTGTCTCTACATAAAACACAAAATAGGGCTGGGGATGTGGCTCAGTGGTCAAGTACCCCTGCGTTCAATCCCTAGTACCAAAAAAAAAAAAAATTACCAATGACAGGGAATGCAAATTCAAATAACAATATAGTTCCATTTCATACCCATTTGATTGGCAACAATTTTGATAGTACCAGATTCTGGCAGCCATGTGGCACAATAGTCTCATATGGTCTCAGGAGGACCACTTTGGAGAACATTTGAACAATACCTAATAGTGCTGAAGATGCATGTAACCCATCACCCAGCAACTCCATTCCAAGATATATCCCCCCAAAACTTCTAAACATAGTCAAGGAGATATTTATTAAAATGACTACTGCAGCATCGGTTATAATAGTGGAAAACTGGAAATACCTAAATGTTCATCAAGGAAATGGATAATGGTGACAAATTGATTCAATAGACTACTACACCACCATGAAAATGATTAAAGCTATATGTATCCATTTGACAAATCTTAAAAACATAATTTTGTTTAAAAAGGCAAATGATAGAAGGATAAGCAGTTTGATAGCACAATCTTATTTAAATAGTTTTAAAATATGCAAAATAATACTATACATTATTTAAAGATGCATATCCATATAGTGGGATACACACACACACACACACACACACACACATACTTGTATATACATATATATGAATGATTAACACCAAAATCAGAACAGTGATTTATCAGAGAAGTAGACAGATAAAGAGGAATATCATTTGGGCAATGAGGGATTGTACACAGGGAGCTTCGTGATCGTTCTTTCTTATGCTAGGTGGGTGCTTGGTGTATTTTGTAGTCTCCATCTTTTGGGTATGGCTGAAATGGTTTTTAGCTTTGTTTTTTATTTTGAAATAATAACTGATTCATGAAGTTGCAAACACCGTATAGACATGTCCCTGTGTCCCTTACTTGGTTTCCCCAATGAGTACATGTTACGTGACTATGATACAATATCAAGACAAGGACATTGGCATTGCAGCTCTGAATCAATACACCACAGGTGTGGACTGGTGTGACCAATCAGGATGTCCAACTGTTCCACAACCACGAGTCTCCCTCAGGCTACTCCAGTGGAGTCACCCCTGCCCTTCCCCACCCGAATGGCCCTAACCCCTGGCAATCCCCAATGCTAAGCTTTTGTCACTATAAAATGTTATATAAATATCATCACACAATGTATAAACTTCTGAGATTGAACTTTTTTCACTCAGAATAATGTGCTTGAAGTCTACCCAAGTTGTTTCACGTATGAATAGTTCCTTTTCATTTCTGAATAATAGTCCACAGAAGGTATTACCACACATAGTTTAACTGTGATTTATTCTAGAACATTTTGGCTGTTTAGTTTGGGACGGTTACAAACAACACTGCTGTGATATATCATATTGAGACGGTTGGGGTGGACATGATTTTTTCTATTTCTCTAGAATAAATGCTTCAGAGTAATTCTGCAGTGTTACATGCTAAGTGTATTTTTTTTTTTTTTTGATACCGAGGATTGAACTCAGGGGTACTTGATCACTGAGCCACATCCCCAGCCCTATTTTTTTGTGTTTTATGTAGAGACAGGGTCTCACTGTGTTGCTTAGTACCTTGCTGTTTCTAAGGCTGGCTTTGAACTCACAATTCTCCTGTCTCATCCTCCCAAAATGCTGGGATTACAGGTGTGCGCCACCGTACCCAGCAAGTATATATTTTTTTTAATTGACAAACTATTTTCCAGAGTGACTAGATCATTTTACTTTCCTACCATTGATATAAAGTTATGGTGTCTCCACATCCTCAACAGTATTTGGCATTGCTGTTATTTTTATTATTTAAATTTTTAGCTGTTCTGGTGGATGTGTAATAATAGCTCATTGTGGTTTTAATTGCATGTCCCCTACAATTGTGATATTGAACATTTTTTTCATGTGCTCACTTGCTATCAGGATACTCTGATGAAATGTCACTCGTGTCTTTTGTCCATTTTCTTATTTTTTTTAATGTTGAGTTTTGAGAGTTCTTTATATAATCTAAGTATGAGTTCTTTGTCAGATTCGTGGCTAGCAAATACTTTCTCCCAATCCATAACTTGTTTTTTCATTCCCTTAACATCATCTCACACAGTGCAAAAGATTTTTTATTTAGATGAAGTTCAATTAATTGATTTTTTTCTCTTTTGAATAGTGCTTTTCATGTCATATCTAATAAATACCTATCTCTAGTTCCTTTATTTTCTTCTAAAATGTTTACAAGCTTATAGATTAAATATATTACCTTTCTAGCTAATTTTTGCAGTGTGTAATGTTGTGAGGTTAAGTCAAGGCATCTTTGGTTTGGGGTTTGGAGTTTTGGTTTTGGTTTTTATATTTTTATATTTTATATTTTTTGCTTATGGCAAAAAATTCAATTGCTCCAGCACTTTTGTTGAAAAAACTTACACTTCCTCTATTGAATTATTCCTGTGCTTTTTTTCTTTCAAAAAACAGTTGGCATGCAGACTTAAAAGAAAGAAATTAAACGGTCTCTACTTGCAGAGAACATGATCATCCATGTAAAAAATTCCAGGAAATCTATAACAAAATCCCCTAAAACTAGTAAACAAATTCAGCAAGGTTTCAGGACACAGATCAACCTACCAAAGTCATTTACAATTCTATCTCCTATAATGAACTCATAGCAACCAAAAATAAAAGTATAATACTATATATACTCAAAAATAAATGAAATACTTAAGCATAAATCTAAAAAAAAAGCCAAGGTGTACAGGACTTGTATATTAAAAACTGCAAAACACTAAATGAAAGAAATCAATGATGTAATTTAAGAGGAGAAATGTACTGTGTTCATTGATTGGAAGACTCAACATAGTAAAGATGTCAATTCTCCTCAAATTGATACACAGTTTTAATGAAATTACTACCAAAATATCAATGTATTACAGTTTTTTAAAGTGTCTTTTATCAACTGGTTTTTACAGACTTCAGCTGAAAGGAAGTGCATGCCTCTGTGTGTGTGCGTGTGTGTGTATACACATGTGTGTAAGTATCAGCTTAAGCCTCACTTGGATTCAGTGAGATTCAACACATGATTGTGCTTGGATATTCATGGGAAGAAAACAAGTTGAAAACCTCCTCTTCCCCATTAAGTTTGGCTTATCTGAAAACAAAGTAGAATCCCACATGAAATAAAGAAGTTTGTGCCCCTCTGTATGTCACATCTGTGCTGCTTCTCTTCCTGCTCCTCACCTGAGACCCGTGTGGAAAACACATCTCTCCTTGTAGCTTGTTTCTGCACAAAGCTAAGCAAAAATGAGGTCCTCAGTAAATTTCAGAACTGCCTCTGTCTAGTCACTTTATACCATGACTTTCTTCTTGGACCCTGCAAAGCTGGGTCATTTGAAATCCATACAGTCCTTGTCCTTGCCTCTTGCCCAGCCAGAAATGCTATTTATTCTTTTTCGGTTTTTTGCTCTTTTTAGTTATACATGACAGTAGAATGTATCTTGACATATCATACATACATGGAGTATAACTTCCCATTCTTGTGGTTGCACATGATATGGAGTTACACTGGTCATGTACTCATATATGAACATAGAAAAGTTATGTCTGATTCATTCTGTCTTTCCCATACCCATCCCTCCTCCTTCCCTCCATTCCCTCTGTCCAATCCTGTGAACCTCCATTCCTCCCTTCCCAGCCCTCACCTCACCTCTATTGTGAGTCAGCATCCACATATCAGAGAGAGCATTCAGCCTTTGATTTTTTGGACTGGCATTTCACTTAGCATGATAGTCTCCAGTTCCATCCATTTATCAGCAAATGCCATAATTCATTCTTCTTTATGGCTGAGTAATATTCTGTTATGTACATGTACCACCCATTTATTCTTTTATCTTCTTAAATGGTTGTTCTCTGTCTCCACATTCCTCCTGGCACACAAGTGTCCTGCTCTCATTATAGAGCATTCTTTAATATTCACCATGGGCCCCTTGTGGGTATCCTCTTTACCCACATATGTCTAGACTTCCATGAATATCAGCACTGAGAAATGCAGATAAAAAACCAGTTGTGAAGCTGGGTGTGGTGGTGCACACCTGTAATCCCAGCACTTTGGGAGGCTGAGACAGGAGAATCGCGAGTTCAAAGCCAGCCTCAGCAAAGGCGAGGTGCTAAGCAACTCAGTGAGACCCTGTCTCTACATAAAACACAAAAATAGGGCTGGGGATGTGGCTCAGTTATCGAGTACCCCTGAGTTCAATCCTTAGTACCAAAAACAAAAAACAGATATGGGTCAACAGGAAGAACACAGAACTCTGAAGTGTAGCTCCATGTGACTGGGTGGAGAGAGCCATCTGGAGTGTTTTGAGACTGGGAAGCCACTCACAGGTTAGTCAGAACAAAGTTCCTATGGGAAAGTCAAATTCCACTAAGCAACTGCTATTAGTGGTGTTTGGGAGTTTTGTTGATTGATCATCTATATATAAATCACTAGACCTCATTGCTCATATTCCAATGCAGAAGTCTTGATGTTGTGTAAATACAGCCATGATTAGACCCCACCAAATTCTACTACTCTGCTAACTTCAAGGCATCTTGAAATGCTATGCGTTTGTTCACCTGACATGGCCAAAACACTGGTTTCCAGCTTCCCTACCAGCAGTGCAGAGGATGAACTGTAACAGATCAATGAGTATTTACTGCCTGAGCACCCTCTGAGTGCCTGGTACCGAACAAAGTCAAAAAAGAAGTGGCCTCTGCTCTCCAAGATCTTCTAATCACAGAGAAGAAGATTCGTCACATTAGAAACAGCTGAGGATGCCTTTAATAATGCACTGATGTCTCACTTCTGCAGGTAAGTCAGAAAGGGCATGATTATAGTAAATAAAAACATCAGGAATACTTCATGACCATTTTCGATGGGTCTTGCAGAATGGCTAATGATCGAATGGGTAGAGAGGAGAACAGAGACTGTTTGAAGCAGAAGGAACTTGCCAGCCCCACGAAGAGAGAGGACAGGCCCACTAGCCGCTGTGCCCACTTGCAGAGCTACTTTGAGTTGCTCTAGCGATGAGTACAAAGCATACAGAAATGGCAGCCGCCTAGGTGACCCTATGGATCCGCAAATTAACTGTTTTCCCCAGAACCTAAGGTGACCACTTGGTGACACCTCAGAAAAGCACAATTAAGGGAACCGAGGACTGGAGGGTGAGACCAATTCAAGTTCATGCTTAGGCCACCTGAGGCAAGCTGTTCTTCCTTTCTAAGCTTCAGGCTCTTTGCATGCTAAATGAGACTGATGATGGTACCAAACTCATAGGACTGTCGTGAAGAAAAAATGAAATAATGTTTGCACCCTGTCTGGAGCATAAAATGTGCTTCATACAAAATACCTCACATGGTCCCAGTCAGTGTTCATGGAGATTGACCCACATGGTCTCCCTTGTCTACCATCTGGAATCATTTTCCTTCTGTTTGAAGAACTTTTTTTTTTTTTTAGTATTACCTTTAGGATAAACCTAGTGGTGAAAAAAAAATTCTGGTTTTGTTTGCCAAAAATATGCTTTTTTTTTTAAATTTTGGTAGTGCTGGAGAGAGAACCCATGGCCTTGCGCATGCTAAGCAAACGCCCTGCCACTGAGCTACATCCCCAGCTCATTTTATTTATATATTTATTTATTTATATTCTGTTTGATTTTGTTTAAGACAGGGTCTTGATTAGTTGCCCAGGCTGACCTCAAATTTGTAATCCTTGTGCTGCAACCTCCTGAGCTGCTGGGATTGTAGGCGTGCACACTGCGTCCAGGCTCACCTTTACTTGGTTGTTGTTGTTGTTGTAGACGGACATAATACCTTTATTTTATTTATTTTTATGGGGTGCTGAGGATGGAACCCAATACCTCACGCATGCTAGGCAAGCGCTCCACCACTGAGCCACAACCCCAGCCCCTCACCTTCACTTTTGAAGGATCTCTTCAATAGATGGAATTCTAGTTGGCAATTCTTTTCTTTTAGTCCTTAGAAGATAACATCACATTGTCTTTGGCTTCCAACATTTCTGACAAGAAGTCAGCTGTTGATTTTCTTAGTTATTTGAAAGTAATGTGTGTTTCCCTTCTTTGGGTACTTTTAACACTTTTCTTATTAATATTTCATTTCTGGACAGTTTACTGCGGGGCTTAGATATATGGGGTTTTGTGTTTATTTACCCTTCTTGAGGTTCATGGTGCTTCCTGAACTCATGGCTTATAATTTTCATCACTTTTTTCCAAATTCTTGGTCATTCTATCTTCAGAACACGTTTTACCCCATGATCTTTCTCCTTTCTTTCTGGGAATCCCATTGGATATGTTTTTATTGCTGTTGCTGTTGCTGGTTTTGTTTTACTGGGGATCAAATCCAGGGCCTAGCAGCAATCGGCCACTGAGCTATATCTGCAGCTCTTCATTTTACTTTGAAACAGGGTGTCACTAAGTTCCGAAGGCTGGCCTCAAATTTGTGATCCTCCTGACTCAGCCTCCCAAGTATCTGGGATTTCAGGCATGTTCCTTCTCTATACACTTTTCTGAATTTTACCTTTTTTTCCCCCTTGCTTTAATCTGGATATTTTCTTCAACTATTTTCAGCTCACTATTTTCTTCAAGCATATTAAATCTGTTCTAGTGTGCTGTATTTTTCAATTCTATTATTTCTCATCCTTTTGTTTGTTTAGTTTCCAACTTTCTACTGAAATTCTCTAATTTGTATTCTAATTTCCTGAAAATGTTATTTTTTTAAAAAAAGTCCATTTCAGATCAATCTAAAATCTGAATCTATTATGGGACTATTTTACTATGTTTCTGGTCTTGTCTCTGGAGATGACTCACATACTCAATGACAGTACAATTATTTTCCAAACTTGGACTCCACCCATTTCTCAGAATGTAGTTATCTTAATCCCTTTCTCTACCAAGTAATGCTTTTATAGAAATCTATCAACTTTATATCATAATTCTTTAAACACAGAATTACAATGCTATATTTACTCCTTATAGGGCCCAAAATAGTATCTGAAGCCAGGCGTGGTGGTGTAAGCCTGTAATCCCAGCACTTAGGGAGGCTGAGACAGGAGAATCGAGAGTTCAAAGCCAGCCTCAGCAACGGCGAGGCGCTAAGCAACTCAGTGAGACCCTGTCTCTACATAAAACACAAAATAGGGCTGGGGATGTGGCTCAGTGGTCGAGTGCCCCTGAGTTCAATCTCCAGTACAAAAAAAAAAAAGCAGCATCTGAGAACCCTGTCAATCAGCCTGGCCTTTCCACCCTGCCTCTCGCACACCCCCCAATGCAGCAAAGATGAACTACTTACCATCACTTGTTGCCTTATATTTGATCAATTGTTCCCTCTCTTTCTAGCCGACTGCACCCTGTGCACTCATTTCAGGGAGCACAATGTCCATCTCTCACAGCTGCCTATCCAAATCCTATCAAGTAAGTCCCAGATGAAATGACATCTCCCAAATGAACCCTGAATCCTCTGAGTTCCTCTCCATCTCATTTCCCCCTAAATGGCAGAGCCTTTCATCTGGATGTTATTTGTGTCCAGGTCCTATTTTCACCAGCAGCCGAGTGTGGGTGGTCACGGGAAGCCACGGCTTCTGACATGGAGGGATCCCTCCTCCCCTCCAGTGGCGGGGTTGTCTGTTCAACTGACTTTCCACTCAGGAACCACTTGCCCTACTCAAACTAGCCTCAGAGACGGACTCAGCCTGGACTGTGGGTGATGGCCAAGTGGTGGGGTTGTCCTAGCACATCTTGTCTCCACCTAAAACCCAACAGAGGCTCTCAGGTCACTGAGTAGACTGGAGCGCTCTGTGTATCTTGCCCTCTCCCTCAACTGCCTCTAATCCTTTCCCCTATGGTCCCACCTCTGCTCCAGACAGCTGGGTGGAATCCCACTTTCATGCCTTTCCTCTATCTTCCAGGACCACCCTTCCTCAGACATCTGTTGAACCATGGAGACTTGAAGGAGCCTCTGTGTAAATCTCACTTGTTCAGTGAGGCTCACCCGAAGTGCTCTGTGTAATAGAGGGGGCAACACCACAGCACCAGTGCCACCAATGCCCTTATTCCAGTCTACTCCCTCCTTTTTCCAAATCACTTTTCTCTTTTAATGGAATCTACAATTCACTTACTCACACATTTACTTATGTATACATCTAGTGGATGTACACACTAGGATCCAAGCTCCTCGAGTGCAAGGATCTCTGTCTGCTTTGTTCACTGGTCTCTCTGCAGCCCAGGACAGTCTCTGGCTCAGAGCAGGACTGCATGGGTCTACACTGACATCACATCACCTTGGGATCATGACTTTCTATAAGCAGTATCCCTGCATCCATCCTTCATTTGGGTACTCAAAAAATATTGATGCTCATCTAGGGGGAATATTCTGTGCAAGTTCCAACTTTGGGGGTTGCCATGGGTCTGGCTCATGTCTGCTCTCATGGGCAAGGACACCCCCTCACCCTGCAGCTCCTCTGCTCTCCTCATCCCTTGAAGAGAAATTCTATTAACCAAATAGAGGCAAAGAAATCAAGTCAGAGAAATGTGCACTTCCATTGGACCCTGGGAAATTGAGATTGAGCAGAAGAGACACTCTAGGCAAAATAAATCTGTAGAAATGCAATAAAATAAATCTAGAGCCATAGTAAATCAGAAGCTCAGTGTGGGTCAAATGGCTTCCTGATGTCAAAATGTAAATGCTAACCCCACATGGCATGAACCCACACTCTGCAGCTCACTTTGTGTCTATTACTTCACATTACCTTCAAAACAATTTTAAGAGACAAATCACTACCACCTTGGAATATGAGGAACTGATACTAAGGGAGAAGATATGAACAAGGCCATAGAGCTGTTCTGTTGGTGAGGCAGAACTCAGAAATCAGGAGCCACAGGACACTTTTTCTGATGGGTGTTTGGAGTCCAGGAGTGTCCAGGGGTTTCCATAGAGCATCCAGGGGACTCCAGGCCATAGCAGAGATGTGAGGTATCTCCCCAAAGCATTTCTTTCTTTATTTTCTTTCTTTTGGTTTTGTGTGTGTGAGAGAGAGAAAGAGAGAAAGTGTGTGTGTGTGTTGTTTTTGTTTGTGTTTGCATTTTGGAACTGAGGGTTGAACCCAAGGGCACTTTACCATTGAACCACGCCCCCAGTTCTTTTTATTTTTATTTTGAGACAGGGTCTAAGTTGCTGAGGCTGTCCTTGAACTTGTAATCATCGTGCTTCAGCTTCCTGAGTCACTAAGATTACAGAAGAGCTTCACCACACCCAGCCCAAAGCATCCATTCTATTCCAACATTCATAGAAAGAAATAATGTTATTATCATATAAAAGCAACTGTGGGCTTTATATAAAGTACAATGTATGATATCTGCATAAATCATTAAAATAAGAAAATTTGGCTTAAGACACATTTCCATACTTACAAAAGGCAACTCTGAAGTCTGTAGTTCACTTCAACCACCAAACTATCTTGTGATTTGGGTGAATTATTTCACTTCTGTACGCCAAATTTTTCTCACCCATACCATAGGGTAATAATGCCTGTGTGATAAGGTCATTTTATGAAGATTAAATTAAAATACATACAAGAAGCTGTGAAAACAGCCTGACACATACAAAAAAAGAAAACAAGAAAAAAATGAAAACATTCATTTTTTTTATCATTACTATGTTGGAATATTTTTTAAACACATGGAAACTAAGAGGCAATAGTTTCATTAAAGTCCTCAAACTCCTAATGTGTCCAATTTAAAGTTTCACTTGAGAAGCAAGACCTGGAAAAGATTTAGAGGATAGAAATTGCAAAAATGATTAGGGATTAAAGAGCAGAATGCTTGAGGAAAGGTTAAAAAAAAACTGGATTTTCTTTGAGTTTTATGAGGAAGGAGCCAAAGACACTTAAAAACAAGCTTCACAGCTGGGCACAGTGGCGCATGCCTATAATCCCAGCACTTAGGGAGGCTGGACAGGAGAATCGCAAGTTCAAAGCCAGCCTCAGCAACTGTGAGGCGCTAAGCAACTCAGTGAGAACCTGCCTCTAAATAAAACACAAAATAGGGCTGGGGATGTGGCTCCGTTAACTCAAGTGTCCTTGAGTTAAATCCCTGGTTTAAAAAAAAAAAACAAGCTTCACTAAAGAAAGAAAAGGAATCAGCTGGTGTCCACCCACCTGGGCCAAGGACCCCAGGCTGACCTCAGCCAGGTGTCCACCCACCAGGGCCAAGACAAGGACCTCAGGCTGACCTTGGCCAGGAGGGGCAAGTGGATTAGGATACCCTGGCCTTGGTGTGGCTGTTAGAAATCACAGAATCAAGGAAAGAAGAGTAAAAGCCATTTGCCTGGAGATGTCCTCAGGTTCCTAAAAACCCAGGTACAGACTCATGGATGAGGACAAGCTGGTCTCTTAACAGAAGGCTTGGCCATCCACATAGTGGGGCTGATGCACTATGAGTTGAAATTGTCCACATTATCCTCTCTGCTGACCCTGTCTGGACACCCTGAATTCCTATTTTACTTATTAGCTTCCTAGAAATTATTATGCTTCCTACCAGACAATAAATGCTACAGGGATGGAGGTGTTATCCATTGCCTCATTAACAGTCAGTCTTTCTTCTCTTTCCCCCCTCTCTCTCCCTCTCTCTCTCTTTCCCTTTCTTCAGTAGCAGGTATCAAACCCAGGGATGCTGTACCACTGAGCTCCAAACCTCAGCCCTTTTTATTTTCTTGTTTTGAGACAGTGTCTCACTCAGTTGCTATGGCTGGCCTTGAACTTGAGATCCTCCTGATCCCCCCACTTCAACCTGCTGCTTACCTTGGATTACAGGGGTCCACCACACCCAGCTAGGTCATTAATAGCCTTTAACATCACCATTCATTCCTCCAGCTCCTGTCAATCTGTAGAATTCTCAGGAAAGAAATACAGAACAATTTAGTCATGACACTTAGAGCAGAAAAAGACAAAGATGCTGCCTAGCTGAGGATCCCAAGGGCAGATGCCTGGCTGCCAGGACCTGGCTAGTGGCCTTGGAGGGAGCTCAGCTTAGAGCAGGGAAGGATGAAGACCAGAGTCATTGCCCACAATTCTCTGCTCATTCTGCCTTAGGTCCTCAAGCAGGAACTCAAACGCAAGGCCTTATCTTGATGATTTTATTCCCAGGTCCTCAAAGGTCACCTGATCACCCTTCCAAGCGCACAGGCCCATGGTCAGGAAGACTCAACACCTACACACTCACAGACCCACCCACACTGCAGGGCACTGGAGCTGGCCCTGTGACTAGAGTTGTGACCTCAAGGTCCCTAGGGACCTGCTTCATGGCTGCCAATACCAAACCTGAAAACTTTCCAGCCCCTCCCCGTCCCCAGACCACAACTGACTGGTCCCCTCTCCACGCCCCTCTTGGCACCATTCCCAGCCCCCTATGTCCAGTTTTTCCACTACCATTTCCCCCAGGTGTATCCTTCTTCCTGTTCCTGTCTTCTTCCCTCTCCTAGATCTGACCTGTTCCTTCCCCCTTGCCTCTTCCCCCCATCTGCTTCCCCTCCTGTCTGGCTCTGTCCTTTCCATCCTTGCTGTATGCCACCATGCTGTCTCCAGTACTACTCCTCTGCTTCGGGCTCCATCCTGCTCTCCTTAGGAAGAGAGAAGCCAGATTATTCATGGGGCTGACATGTGATGTCAGTCCTCCTCTCTCTCTCGAAGAAAGTTATAGAGAGAGAACCTGGTATGTAGGTGCTCAAAAAATATGTGAATGCAGGTTCATCTAATGAGTGTGTGGATGAATGCTTCTGAATGAATAAGTTAGTAACAGTGATACTGGGATAGAAAGACTAGGGCACTCCTCTGTTCTCACACCAGAATATTCTGTAGCATACAGCATTTCTCAGACCTGAATAAACGCTGTTCAATCCCTGCCCTCAGGGGAGAGGAATCCTGTGACGGAGTTTGCCATCATCCCTGGGAAGCCACAGTGATTTGCAAGGCTTAAGATAGTACTGCCTATTGTTCCAGATTGGGGAGAGGAAAATGGGGCCAAGGAGCTGCCTCCTGCCTTGAGACCCTTATCCCCTCAAAATTCCTCCAGGCAAAAGCCAATAAAGAAACCCAAGATCCAGGTCACGCCATCTCCCTCAAGGTGTCAGAAGTCCCTGGAAACCCTGGGCCAAGTCCTTGGTAAGAATCATCCTGCAACATGGCCCTGCAAGGCCCCGAATGTGGACCCAGGGAGGAATCATCCTTAGGAGTGGAAACCCTACCCGCCTTCAACCTTAATTCAGTGGCTCCTAGTCATGTCCTGGGGTTCCCAGAAATCTCTCCAGAAAGGACAGACAGCAGAGCAGAGGTAGCTGGGCTTCCAGGAGCAGGGCCAGCTGGGCCAAGACATTGTCATGCCAAGAGTGAAGTCTGAGTGCCCTGGGAGGGGGCTGACACACTGAGAGAGAACAGAGGATGGCCCTGCTGTGGGTCTGTGCGAGAACCAGGAAAGGCCCCAGGTCAAGACCAGGGGCCCTGAGCACTGGGCTCAGCAGAGTACCTAGAGGGCCTATCCAGGTGGGATCCACCTGCCCACTCTCCATCTGTGACCTCACAACTCATCTCAGCCTCATCCAGGGTTCCTCCCTACAGACACAAAGCAAAGTGCAACACAAGTAGCTCCCAAAGGTGACGTGGGGCCTCACAGTTATTCAGCATCATTCAGGACAGCTGCCCCCTCAACCCCAGCTCCTCCAGGAAATCAGCACATGTAGCCAGGCCTGCTCTCGGGGTGGCCCTGCCACATCAGGCCAGTGGCTAATCCATCGCACACTGCACAGGTCATTAAGACATTCTCGACCTGCCTGCCACACACCATACACACACACTGCAATGGCCCTCCTGGCCCAGACCAGGTTGGGGCCTGGAAGGAAAAGGGAGGTCCAAGGCATGAGGTGCTACTGCCCCCTGCTGGCAGCTCCCAGAGTGTTCCAAGCTAATGTCAAAGGTAAAAAAGAATATACCAGGAAGGCAGGGTCCCCTCCTCCGCTCACTTTTCAATGGGGAACACACAGCATTGACAGCTCCCTCGAAGGTAGTGGAACTAGCCACACTCAGGAGGACTGGATGAGAAAATGAAAGGAGAGAAGGGAGCTCCCACCTCACCTGAAGAATAACCCCGCCATCTGCACCATTCTTCACACGGAACAGAGCACAATCACATTCACTGACATCACGTCTCACTTGGACAGCCCCAAGAGACAGGGCAGACCTGGTTTCTTCCATTTACAGATGAGAATGTGGAAGCGCAAAGAATTGGCACCCCTCATCCCCAGCTAAACAGCCAAATGCAAAAAGAACACAAAACCAGTGCCTGTCTCCTTATCCAGGACTCTGGCATGTGATATTAAACAAGTGTTTCTAGGCCCCTGGGATGTGTCCCAGAACATGCACATCATGAGATCTTGTCCTAACAAGAGCTCCCCCCACCCCACCCCAGACCCCATGTGTCACCTGGTGACTGGCAGTTACCATCTGGGAAAGAACAGATCTGGTGATGGCCTGTGTTCTCTACAGCAGACTGAGGAGCAGAGATGAGAGATAGCCCAGAAAACAGGCATCTCAGAGCATGGAGGACCCTCCAGGCACAGCAGGCAGACCCCCCTAGGATACTCAGCTGGGCCCCTGTGAAGACTAGTGTGGATGATTGTTTACATGATGTGGTCTTCTGTTCTTTCCCAGCAAGTGACCAGCATGGCCATCGCCAGGAAGAACAGAGGTCCTTAGATGAAGGCAGCCACATGCTCTGGGTTCACCACAGGCTGGACTTTAAGGAACCATCTTCCTCCTCCTCCCCAGGGCCAAATCATCCCCTGGTCAGCTTCCCTGACCTTCATCTGGCTTCCCCTGCCTCATCCTCCCTAATTTGGTCTGGTTTCCTCCATTCCTGCCCTAACTACTGTCCAATGCTGCCATCCTCCCTCTAAGGCCATGCCAGGGTCAAGGGCAGGACTAAACTGATTGGGCAGAAGCAAGCCCATCTCTCCTCCCTGAGCAAGTCAGTCACAAGTGAACAAGGGCAGCTGCTCCTCTGAACCAGGGAGCAGGTGACAAATGGGTAACTTGCTCTTCCTCTGGATTTTTTTTTTTAATGCTCAGAGAAGAGAGGAGGAATATTTATTAGAACGGAAATGAGACTCATCAGAGCCTCTGAACACCCCCACACGTCTGCTCTCCTGGAAGAAAGATAAGTGAAGGAACTCAAGACCCTGTGAGCTACAGAGCAATCTCAGGAAATAAGATGTGCACCCAAGCAGGGGCTCCCCCCGATCAAATGCTCCCGCCAGCTAGAAAGGGGAGCTCCCAGAGGGAAAAAGGCCCAGCTCCCCAACACCATCCTCAGCTGGCAGCGTGTGGGCTCAGTCTAGCCCTGGTCCTGCCAGGCTGGCCAAGTTTTCCCACCTTGATCTCTCTCTGCTTCTCTGAGGCCAGTGAGACTATGGCATCTGGGGCACAGGCTAGTCAGATGCCAGAAATGCTTCAAGCAGGAGGCATCACCTTGTAAAGAGCTCGGGGGTCTTTACCCACTAGCCCTGAGCACCATGGCCTGGGGACAAGTCAGGCTTGGGCAGCTTTAAGCCTCACAGACTCGTCATAGCTCACTCCTTCATTCATAGGCCCAGCCTCCCGCCGTGTGCCAGTGCTCAACCCCAGGGGACGATGAGAAGGCCTCACTCTGCCATCGCTGACCAGCCTGCCTGAAAGGGGTGATCAATGCCAAAACATCATATTTCTGTATTTGGTGATCAATGCCAAAACGTCATATTTCTTGCCTCATAAAAAGAACCTTTATGCCCTGATCTCATCTCAGGTTCCCAACATCCCTGGGTAAGAGCTGATTTTTGCTTCTCCACTTCATGGAATAGGAATCGAAATCTCAGAGAGATGTCCAGTCAGAGCTGGACCCCCAGAGTCCTGTCCACACTGAAGGCAAAGGCAGGTCCTTCAGATACTTCCAGGGGTGGGTTTGATTGGCCCCCATGGCAGAGACAGGACCACTGGCAGGGTCCTCTGATCTGACGGTGTGACCAGGTTGAGCAACTTCTCTCACAGACCAGCTGTCCTCTCTCAAGAGTGCCACAGAGGAGGGGACAGATGATCCCCATTGCTGAACCATGAAGCAGAGTGAGAAGTGAGGCAGCCTAAACCAGAAGTTAGAACCAGGGTCCTTCCTGGTGCCACTGGGGCCACCTTCTGATGCCACCATCTGCTGGGGCAACCCTGTCCCACAAATTCTGCCATGCTCTGTGTAGCACAGGGGCTTGGCATCTGTACAGAGTCTTTCTTGGGGAGAACAAGAAGACTCAGGCCTAACTGCCTTCCCAGTCCTACCTGACCACCCAGGATCCCTGACAACACAGCCTCATGTGTGGGTCTCTCCTGCCCTCTGGTGGACAGACTTCAGCAGTGTAACCAAGTCCCCGCTCAACTCCAAAGCAGAAATCACCTGTTCCCCCCCCATCGCCCCTCCAATATCTGTTCTTTTTCCCATAAATGCTGTATCTGGACCTGATGGCACCAAGGCCAGACTAATGATAGAGAAGGGGCTTTCTCTGCAGCCTCACCTCCTCCCACTGACCAGAAGCACCTCCTTCCTGACCCCAGCATGAAAGGACTAGCTGGCCTGGCATCCAGCTCCTTCACTGTGGCTAGCACCCTGACCTCGCCTGCACTGTGACCCCTTCTTCCCAGGTCTTTTGGTCAGGACCTCATCACTGTCTAACTGCCAGGCTTGTCTCACCCACTGAAGTCTCTGACCTCAAAGAGAGGCTGCCCTGGGCCAGACACCTAGCTGTGGCCACCAGTCTCAAGGCTTTGGGGCACCTGTTTCTGAGCCTCTGCTTTTCTGAGCCTGTTTGATTTGCTTCCTGGGCCTGGCTTAGCCAGCTTCAATTTAACTGACATTGACCAAACACCTCTGCTTTAACAGAGGTGTTGCTAGGAATGGCGGCCATAACACAGATGCCACAAATCGGTCCACCAGGGAAGGTGGACATGGGTAAAAAGCACCAGAGAGTTGAGCACCAGATCTTGAACCAGCACCCTTGGAGGACAGGGACCTGGGGGCCCCCACAGGATGTCTTCATGGGAGAGTGACGAGAGTCATCAAACAGGCTCAGAAAAGCTAAGAATGAGCCAAACTCTCCCCAGAGGAGCAACAGGGGAAGCCTGCTCTAGGGGCAGCTGTTCACTAAGCACTGTCTTTACCTGCTGATCTCACCCTTGCCCTAACCCCAAAATTAAACTATGGTCCCACTTTGGATAGATGGCCCCATCTCAGAGCAATAGAGCAGCTGACCCTGGGTGGTTTGAACAGCCAGAGTGGTTTGAACCTGGTTATGTTCTTGGTACCATTTTCCACTGCTTTTCTAGCAAAAGGCAGAACACCAGAAGTGTGTGGAGGCCAGAAGGGGCAGCACACCCAGGAATGGGGCGTTTCCAGGCAGGATGAGACAGAGCTGAGTGAGCACGACTTTGTAGTGGGAGTGACGTAACCTATGCTTTCAGAATAATGCAGCAGAGATATGTGGAGGGACAGACAGGGTGTTGACCAGATGTTCCACAAAGCCCTTCTTCCCTCCTGTGGTGACAGAACCCTTGCTTTATATCTTAGTTCTTGATCATCCAAAAACAAAAAACTATGCCAGGCGTGGTAGCGCACGCCTATAATCCAAGAAGCTAGGGAGGCTGAGACAGGAGGATCACAGGTTCAAAGCCAGCCTCAGCAACAGCGAGGCACTAAGCAACTCAGTGAGACCCTGCCTCTAATTAAAATACAAAACAGGGCTGGGGATGTGGCTCAGTGATTGAGTGTTCCTGAGTTCAATCCCCAGTACCAAAAACTAAATAAACCTACATTAACCAGGTGTTCCCTTCCAAACCTCAGGCATTGAGAGTAATGGCCACTGGACAGCATGAATAGGTAGGGCCTTTGGAGCTGACTAGACCATGTGGACCCCTCCTCTGCAAGGGATTAAGGCCTTATAAAGAAACCTCAAGGGTTGGGGATATAGCTTATTTGGTAGAGTGCTTGCCTTGCAAGCACAAGGCCCTGGGTTCAATCCCCAGCACCACCAAAAGAAAAGAAAAAGAAAGAAGTAACTTCAATCGTTTTTTTTTTTTTTTGACTGGCTCACCTTTCTATCTTCTTCCATGTGGGGACAGTCTTTATCCTCTCCAGAGGACACAGCATAAAGGCACCATCTTGGAATCAGAGAGTCCCCACCAGACACTGGAACTTGCCAGAACATTGCTCTTATACTTCTCAGCCTCCAGAACTGTGAGAAATAAATCTTTATAAATTACTCAGTCTCAGGTATTTTGTTATAGCAGCACAAATAGACTAACACACCAGCCTTTCTCACTGACAGATGTGGCTAGGGATATGGGAGGAGAAGCTACAGGTGACTTTTGTAAAGGAAGGAAAACACCTTCCCTTCCCTCCTTTCACCTCTCCTCCTGGCTAGACTGCAGATGAGGTGGTGAGATGGCTGGCTTCCTGCAAACAAGGGCAACACCGAAGCACAGCTGAGCAACTAAACGTCCTCAGGAAGTAGGACCAGCCTGGCCTTACACAGACAGCAGAATGGAAGTATTCAAGACACACTGTCCTTTCCTTTTTCTCTGTCATTTCACTTCCAGCTCTACGTTCCTCCTTGTTCATCTACCTTTCTTTGTGACTTTTTCGCCCAAGAGGATCACTTTGCCAAGTCCACACCTACCTTCATTGCTCACAAGTGTCTCCTTTTGCCAAAACCTGACCTTCAGCCTGGCACCTCTACCACCTGCTTAACTCACAGCATCTTTAAAGGATTCAATGCAAACAGTGTCTCGCCAACAAGCTTCCCTCACCCGCCCCAAGTTGGTTTAGGTCCCCATCCTCTGCACCGTCCCAGCCCTCAGTGTTCCCTTTTGTCACAATGTCTGGCACATGAGGGGTGCCCAAGAAACACAGCTGTGCAGAATTCCTCCTTTATGCCTGCTCCCCAAAATCATCTCCTGGCTCCCCATATCATTGCCCCTTGCCAGGCTCCACCCATCTGAGTTGCAGCAAGAAGAAGAAAGAGAATAAAATTATGGCATTTGCAGGTAAATGGATGGAGTTGGAGAATATCATGCTAAGTGAAGTAAGCCAATCTCAGAAAACCAAATGCCAAATGTACTCATTGATAAATGGATGCTGATCCATAATGTGGGAAAGGACATGGGAACAAAGGTGGATCTCCGTTCACAGGGGTGTAAGGGGGGAGGGGGCATGGGGACAGCAAGGGTGATGGAATATGATGGTCATAATAACCCTAACTTTATGTATGACTGCATATATGATGTGATTCTATACAACTTACAACTAGAGAATTGATATGTTATCCTCT
>PVHX01011437.1:0-43723 GCA_004024805.1 Geosciurus inauris | reverse complement strand
GTTCCATACCTTAAAATTTAGGACTCCATTTCAGAAATGACTCAGCCCTAGATGAAAGAAGACAAATGCTGCTATTTTATCAAGAAAAAGTTATGAAACATCACGCACGTCAAATCTCCATATACCTTTTCCTCCTAATGCAGCAAAATGATACCTTTATCGCCATTCAATCAAAGGCTCGCTAAGTCGGCACAGGGAGATGGGACCGCAGCAGTAATCACCCATGTTTCTGGCAACCCCTCACACCGATCTATTGTATTGCCATTATAAACACATGAAAGGCTTCCTCAATTTCACTCCCCATCATCATCAGCCACAACAGATATTTATTGACTGCCTGTTTCATGCAGGACATTTGGCTAAGTGCAGGAAAAGGAAACTGGAAGAGAAATTTCCCCAAGATTTTGAAAGAGGGAAGATCTGTACCTTAGAAGTCAGCGATCTGCCTTTGAAATGAGTCATGGATAGAAAGAAGACAAATGCAGAGGCTTTTATAATGAAAGTGGTCCAGACTGATGTGAGGAGTCAGATTGCTCTGTGTGCAATTTTTGCCAAATGCAAGAAAATGATACCATCATAACTCAACTGCACTGGAACCAAGTGCATATGAGAAGACGAAATCTTCCACAGAACATCTTTTCTGATCTTCTGATCTGATTCTTGCCCGGTTCTGCTGTTATGGTTTGGATCTTAAAGGTTCCCCCCAAAGCCTATGTGTTAAAAGTTTGGTACCCAGTCTATGGCACTATTGGAAGGTGGCAATATTTGGGAGGTGAGGCCTAGTGGAAGAAAGTTAGGTCATTGGGGGTGTGCCCTTGGAAGGGATATTTGGACCCTGGCCCTTTCCTCTCTCTCTGTTTCCCAGCAACCATGAGGTGCACACCTATTCTACCATCCGTTCCCCACCATGATGTTCTGCCTCACCAGCAGTCCTAAACTGTGAGTCCAAGGAAGCCTGTCTTCCTTATAAGCTGATTATCTCTGGTGTTTTGTTACAGCAACAGCTATAACTAGCACACCGGCCAAATATTTCCACCATCTTGTTCTCTGGTTCTGAAATGTGAAAAAAGTGTTTTGAAGTTCAGAAGATCTGAAAAGGGCTCCTTAATGCCAAAATTTGTTATACAAAAAAGTAAAAAACGAATGCAATGGTGTTAGGGAGAAAAAAAGAATCGTATGAGCACAAAACTCCTGTGGCTTTTTTTTTTAACGCCTTCAGAAAAATGATAGAAACATTGTTGTCGTCCTGCAAATGCTCACTGAGTCACAGCAGGAATGTGAAGCCTTTATCAGTCATTTAAAATCTCTTTCCACATTCAAATCACTTAGCATAGTTATTAGCAAGATATTAAAATTTACATGATTTTACTCATTTGTGCAAGAAAAGTTAAAGGAAAATGTCTCAGTGTTTTGAATCTGGGGGTTGTATATATCTGACATACACAATTTTTATATCAAGTATCTATGTAGTTGTTTTTGTTTAATGCGGAGAGGGTGGGTGTCTATTCCTACTTAGAATGCAGAGCCCGAAAGCCACCAAAAACCAATTTCTTCATTCTGAAAGATGAGAAGATTGAGGCCCAGGAAGGGGCATGGCCTGCACAGCCACGAAATATGATGCAAGGAGAGAACTGTATAAATGTGACCCTGAGTCCTCACCCTGGGCTTCCTGGGCATTGAGCCAGCTGCAGAGTCCCCTCCCCAACATCAAGAACTGCTGCACCAAGCCTGGCTTCTCATGACCAGTGGGTCTCCCATTCCTACTCCACCCCTCTGCAGACGGACTACCACTTCTCATGGGCCCAGGTCTCCAGGTGTTGAAGCAGGTATTCCCAGAAACTCTTAGAGACAGCTGGTACTGAAAGTCACACTGCCCAGGGCCAGGCAGGCTTCCCTTGCCTGTCATCAGACTGTCCTTACACGTGTCCCACAAAGAGACAGACCCTTGCCCAAGGGGAGAAGGCCCTTCCCCAGGGACTTGAAGCCACACTGCACATCCACAGAGCACCTGACCCTGGCATACCTCTTAGTGGGGACAACAGGGCAGGGAGCATCTGTACACTTTCTTTTTGCTGGTTTTGTGTGTCCCCTTTTTTCTACTCCCACCCCCAAAAAGAACTCTGTTTCTTCACCCATACCTTGTGGCGTTGTACAATACCTACTGAGTTCAATGGGTGGGCATCTGAATGGGACCTCCTGGTGTGGCTGAGGTGACCGTGACAGGACCCCTCACATACAGCCAGTTGGCAGCAGTAGTTGAGAAGGAATCCCAGGCCCAGACTCCCAATCAGCTACACGATTGTAACTTACTATACGTAGACCCATGTCACAATTATGGACACACAGCCTAGAGGAAGTTACTATTTAACATTTGAAGCTCCTTAATGGGGACCATTCAGAACAGGGGTAGTATTGGAAATACTCTCATGGAAACCCAGCTTAAGAGGCAGCTGCATATAAGCTTTCCAACCAACTTGATTTCTGATCAGCACTACAACTTTTGTTAATTAGTGTAACGGATGTTAGAAAATATTTTCATCGCTGAAGTGAGTGCAGTTTCAAGATGCATGTGTTGGATGAACATATTTGCAAACATTCTCACCCAAGTATAAGTGGGCTAGGAGAAACCCCTGAAGCCAGTAGCCATGCCTTCTGAAATGGTACCCCAGCTCTTAGGGCTCCACCCAGTGCTTATAGGGGAGGATTGTCACCTGATCCTAACTAGAAGATTAAGGTTATCTTCTGCTCAGGCATTTCTTCATGTGCTCAAGTATGCCAAGGGCACAAGAGGCAGGGACCTGGGACAACATAGAGTTTACATGAGTGGCTTTTATGACCCTTGTGTCTGTCTGCTGATAAACTTTTGTGCATATAACAGAATTCATTTTGGGATTTAGTTTCACTGGAACATACCATAAGGTATAAAGTTTAGCGTAGGTGGGGGAGAAGCCTATATCCCTCACCTTCCTCTATATAAGTAAGTGGGTGACATTAAACAGAACTTCTGAGTAGCCTAATGGCCTGAGTAATTTGCAATACCATTCCTTGCTCTTTCCACTAAACCATCCTGTTCCCATATCCCTATCATGCATTTTCCCCCTTAATGAACAGCATCAGGATTCAAAATCATTTTAACAAATGATTTTGTCCATTTAACATGGACTTCAGGCATCAAAATGGAATTTCACAGAGGTAAATGCGAAGTCCCATAGTGAAGGTCACAATATCAATTACAAAATTATAGGGTAGGAGGAAAGAGCCAGTTTGCAGCAGACTTGCATCAAATCTCTGCACGGTGGTTTAATAGATACACAGTCAACAGTGAGGATGCCCAGGAAAAACTATTAAGTGTTCAGATGACATCTACAGATCAAGGGAGAGAGTAATTTCACAGCATTCTGCCCTGGTCAACCCATATCTGGAATGTGATGATAAATTCTGGGTTCCATATTTTAAAAGTCATTTTGACAAATGAGATTATATCCAGAGGAGAATGACCAGGAGGATAAGGAGTCCTAAAATTATAAATACCATTTAAGCAAAAAAACTCGTGTTCAACCTTAACACTGGGAGAAAAAAAATTTGTTAAGATTTATCCTAGAGAAAAGACAACAAAGGGAAGATATATTTGAACATCAAATAGCTAAAGGCTTATTATTAAAAAATGTTTTGCCAAGCATGGTAAACCTGTAATCCCAGCGGCTCAGGAGGCTGAGACAGGAGGATCGCAAGTTCAAATCCAGCCTCAGCAATGGCGAGGCGCTAAGCAACTCAGTGAGACCCTGTCTCTACATAAAACACAAAATAGGGCTGGGGATGTGGCTCAGTGATCGAGTGCCACTGAGTTCAATCCCCAGTACCAAAATATATATATATGAGGCCTTCCTTTGCAGCTTCTCCACTGTAGCACTTGGTAATGTTTTGTAGACTAGGGGGTAAAAGATTATCCAACAGACTGGAGAACAAGAAACACTGATAAGTGTGTTTAGCAATAGAAAGTATTGGCTACGAGGTGACTGCTTCCTTATGCAGCAGGTATTGCCATTACTATCATCATCACCATCTTTAACACCACCACCACCACTAGTAGCAGCAGCACCAGCATCATCACTACCACCAACATCACCACCACCACCATCACCATCATCACCAGCACCATCATCACCATCATCATCACCATCACCACCACAGATAGTAATATTAGGACTAAGACAAGTTAACTGATTCACCCAAGCATGTTGTTCATTTTTTAAAAAAGAAGAAAAAGCCACTTCCAACAGTAGCATTCTATAACTTTCAATTATCCAAGAAGTTCTTTCTCCTCTTTTCCTGACTGGAATGAAAGGAAAATAAGCCGGGGATCCACCCTGAGGCCTTCCTTTGTGGCTTCTCCACTGTAGCACTTGGTTAAGATCTTGGATGTTGATATTAGACAAACTCTTTAGGGCCCAATCTTGCATTCTACTACTTGCCAGTCTTGTGACTTAGGGCAAGTTACTTGGCCCCTCCTGTCATTACCTTCTCACCTGTATATTAGGGTTCATGAAAATAATTTCTTCACAGAGTTGATATGTGGATTAGCTGAGCTAAGGCACATACACCACCACTAAGGGGCTGATGCACAGTAAACTCAATAAACATTAGTGAGTCGCTGCCCACCTTTAACATAAGTGCAGACAAGGTCCCAACCCACACAGACCCAGCTATAAAGATTCCTCTTCCAGAGCTGGGCACGGTGACACATGCCTGTAATCCAGCACTTAGGGAGGCTGAGACAGGAGAATAGCGAGTTCAAAGCCAGCCTCAACAACAGCAAGGCGCTAAGCAACTCAGTGAGACCCTGTCTCTACATAAAACACAAAATAGGGCTCGGGATGTGGCTCAGTGGTCAAGTGCTCCTGAGTTCAATCCTGGTACCAAAAAAAAGATTCCTTTTCCAGGAAGCTGACCTCAAACAAATGACTGAGGATCTAAAACTTTTACAGATGGTACACAGGACACGAAGCCTCAAAGGGAACAAATTTCCACTTCAGATACTCAGCTTCGAAGTGTGCTCTTCCTGACACACCCACAACAGAGGCCTCCTTAAGATTTTCCTTCTCCCACTTTGCAAAAGCAAAAAAACCTTTTCTCACCGTTGCAGGATCTCACTGTGCTACATTATCCCTACATGCAGAAACCTGGGACACCAAACAAAAGAGCAATTTTGAACCATGGTGACAAAATAAGTGATTCCATTTCCTCTTTGCAAGTCATGTGATTGCTCAATTCTTTGCTTTCCACAAAATTAGAAAAGTCCCTAATCAAGTAGTTAACTGACAGTTTGCTGAAAGTAATTTCTGATAGATCCTGATGCAATTTTAGGCTTACAAAGTTAGAAGAAAGTTAAGCAATTGAATAACAGGTAGAATAAACCTTATCCCTCCTCCCATGCTCTTATTTATGTAAACAAAGTCATTCGGTGCTTACATCTATAAAAATAAAAAATAAAAGCCAAATGTAGATCAAATCGTCTTTCATTCAAGCAGTAAGCAGTATTTGTCCATGGGTACCTGACCTAATGCACCAGTCATATCCATCTTATGAAATGACGTATTTCCATTTTCAAATTATTTTTCAAAATTTATGTTATTTCGATTGATAGCATACTAATAATAATTGCAAAAATAATCAATAACTCAATGTGTTCAACTTTCAGGGATTTATAATCACAGGAAATAAAATTTAATTCCATAAACATGTTTGTATTGCTATGAAGTAGGAGAGAATGATCAATAAAACACTTTTAAAGGCAAAATATTGGGGCAGAGGGGACATGGGGGCAGGAAAGATGGTGGAATGAGATGGACATCATTGCCCTAGCTTCATGTATGACTGCATATATGATGTGATTCTACATCACATACAACCAGAGAAATGAATAGTTGTGCTCCATCTGTGTACAATGAATCAAAATGCATTCTGCTATCATGCATACCTAAGTAAAATACATAATTTTTTAAAATATTAAAAATAAAATAAATAAAGGCAAAATATTACATCAGGACAAAATTATTTAGGAAGTAGTGGTCCAGAAAAATGAGTTCAAAGAGAAAAACAATGCCAAGTTTCAAACTTTAAAGAAGTTGCATGTGGGGGCTGGGGTTGTGGCTCAGTGGTAGAGCACTCGCCTAGCACATGTGGGGCACTGGGTTCAATCCTCAGCACCACATAAAAATAAATAAATGAAATAAAGGTATTGTGTCTGACTACAGCTAAAAAAATACTTTAAAAAAAAGTTGCAGGGCTGGGATTGTGGCTCAGCGGTAGAGCGCTTGCCTCGCATGCGTGAGGCCCTGGGTTCGATCCTCAGCACCACGTACAAAGCAATAAAATAAAGACATTGTGTCCATCTACAACTAAAAAAATATTTAAAAAAAAAAAAAAGTTGCATATGCATTTTTTTTTAATGAGTGGTATTAAGGATGTGTGTTAGTCAGGTTTGTGTTGCTGTAACAGAATGCTTGAAAAAACAACTGAGAGGCAGAAAGTTGTTTTGTTTTTTGTTTTGTTTTTGTTTTTGTTTGGTTTGTGGTTTCAGAGGTTTCCGTCCATTATTGTCTGACTCCATTGCTCGGGGCCTGAGGTGAGTCAGAACATCATGGAGGAAGGGAACAGTGGAGGAAAGCTGCTCACCTCCTGGCAGCCAGGGAACAGAGAGAAAGCAAAGACAGATAAGGAGAACCCTTCCAGAACATACCCTCGGGGACCTGCTTCCTCTAAACCAGGCCCCATCTCCTAAAGTCTCCACCACCTCCCACTGACATCATCAGCTATGGATCTGTCAATAAATCAATCCACTGATAAGGTCCTCCTGATCTAAGCACTTCCCAAAAAATCCCCACTTCAGACACTGCTGCACTAGGGACCAAGCCTTCAACACATGAGTCCTTAGGAGACATTCCAGACCCAAACCATAACATAGGAAACCATTAAGAAATTGAGATTACATTGAACATATCTCTAAAATGTTCAACTTTAAGTGAAAATATTTCAAATATGTTGAAAACAATCCTCTGCAATTCTTCTTTTTTTGGGGGGGTTACTGGGGATTGAACTCAGGGGCACTCAACCACTGAGGCACACCCCCAGCCCTATTTCATGTTTTATTTAGAGACGGGGTCTCACTGAGTTGCATAGTGCCTCACTTTGCTGAGGCTGGCTTTGAACTCGCAATTCTCATCTCAGCCTCCCAAGCCTCTGGGATAACAGGTGTGCACCACCACACCCAGCTCTTCTGCAATTCTTTCAATTTTATATATATAATTTATTAGGGAAAGATCCAAAGAAAATAATTCTTTTTTCGGGGATTAAACCCAGGGATGCTTAACCACTGAGCCCCATCCCCAGCCCTTTTTTGTATTTTATTTAGAGACAGGGTCTTACTGAGTTGCTTAGGGCCTTGCTAAATTGCTGAGGCTGGCTTTGAACTCGCGATCCTCCTGCTTCAGCTTCCCAAACCACTGGGATTACAGACATGCACCACCACACCCAGCTACCCAAAGAAAACTCAAACCCATAATGAGAGATGCCTTTATGCTGCCTTGTCTTGCACTTCTTAGGACCAGCAGCCAGACAGGACCTCTAGAAGGTCTAGAGAATATCCAGTTGCTACAAGCCTGATTGTGTTGTCTATCTAAAGGTTGCCCCCGCAGGGCATGGTGGTATACACCTGTAATCCCAGCAACTCAGGAGGCTGAGGCAGGAGGATCCCAAGTTCAAAGCCAGCCTCAGAAACACTTAGCAAGATCCTAAGCAACTTAACAAGACCCTGTCTCAAAATAAAAAATAAAAAAGGGCTAGGGATATGGCTCAGTGGTTAAGCACCCTTGGTTCAATCCCTGGCATGAAAAAAAAAAAGTTGCCCACAGGATAACACCGTCATTTGCACCTGGGAGCAAAGCCCCTTCCTGTCAAATGACCCCAGAGCAATTCCTTCCAACAGCCACCTTGGTTGTCTTCAGAATGAATAAGAAAATCAGCTGGTGCTATTTTGCCTTGTTTTAAAGTTCAATCAAGCCTGTAATCCCAGTGGTTTGGGAGGCTAAGGCAGGAGGATCTCAAGTTTAAAGCCAGCCTCAGCAATTTAGCAAGATACTGTCTCAAAATAAAAATAAAATGCTTGGGATGCGGCTGAGTGGTAGGGCACCCCTGGGTGCCATCCCCAGTACCGCAACCTACATGTCAACAAACACACAGTGCAATATTGCAAACAAGGTGCTAAGGCTTGTTCTCTGAGGTCTCAGTGCCAATAAGGGTGGCCTTCCCACCTGAGGTGATGACCTGGGGACTCCAGAGGGATTTGCACTGAATCCTTGGGTCATCTGATCCAAAATTAAATTTGAAAGGCAATGCCATGGGTTGAAGGAGGCAGCACTGTGGTTATTAAAAGCCCAGGCTTTAGCTTCAGAGAGACCTGGATCTTGGCTCTGCTACTTCCTGCTCATGTGACCTCAGGTAAATGACTTAGCCACTCCAAACCCCAGGTGATTCATCTATAAAACAAGATAATGAGAGTTACCCCTAGGGATTCCTCTGAGGAGTAAATGAGAGCGTACACAGAAAATACCCGGCTCAGTGTCTACACGTAGTGGTAGTAGGAACTTGATAAATGTTACTTCCCTTCACTTTCTTCTTCCCCATGGGCAGGTACAAATGAAGACTTAAAGAATGAAAAATGAGCCGGGCGCGGTGGCTCACGCTTGTAATCCTAGCACTTTGGGAGGCTGAGACAGGAGAATCCAGAGTTCAAAGCCAGCCTCAGCAATGGCGAGGCGCTAAGCAACTCAGTGAGACCCTGTCTCTACATAAAAAAACACAAAATAGGGCTGGGGATGTGGCTCAGTGGCCAAGTGCCTCTGAGTTCAATTCCTGGTACCAAAAAAAAAAAAAAAAAGAATGAAAAATGATGCTGCAGAGAAAAGTTATGTACAGAGAGGAAATGTAGAGACCACAGGAGGGCGGGGCCAAGTGGATCAAAGAATAAAGAGCAACAGGGGCTGGGGCTGTGGCTCAGTGGCAGAGCGCTTGCCTGGCATGTGCGAAGCACTGGGTTTGATCCTCAGCACCACATAAAAATAAATAAATAAAGATATTGTGTCCATCTACAACTAAAAAAATATTAAGAAAAAAATCAGCAATAGCACTGGGGAAAACACAGCCCATTTTATCAAGGCAGTGCGGGGTCTTTGTTGTTCCAGGGACCCCCAGCTCCCCTTCTGCTCACACTTTTATTCCACTCAGGTGTGGCTGTGTTTTTCTGTAAATTGTGCTACCTAGGAGTCAAGGCCAATGCAATCCATGTAAGAAGCTCCTGGCTCTGTCCCTGCTGGGGTTGTCCTTGCCAGAATCCTGAGCCCTGTTTGCACAAGCCCTTGATCCGGAGGGGAGGGGCCTTCTTTTGTTCTCCAGAGTTCAAGTATGGGTTCTCAGCAGCCGCCTTGGCTGACCTGGCCTTGCCCCTGTCTGGCCGGACCTGGGCACTCACTCATTGTCTCCTTGTCCCATTGGCTTCTCTACTGGACTTCAGACCTGCCTGGCTTTCAGGCTTCATCCTATCTTCCTAGATTCTCATTCCTGTTTCTTCCTAAGTGGATCTATTCAATGCCTGCCTGAGCCCTGGGACAACAAGTGGCAACTCAGGCCAACTAGAATCCACCAGCAGGGTAGGAGGAGTTCAAGGCAATGACCAAGATGAAGCTCTTAGTGTCTCCCATAAGGAATAGTGTGGGCTGTAACAATGACTAGAAGGCAGTTTGGCAATATCAAGTGAAGCCAAAGATGTGCACACCCATCACCCACAAGAGCTCTTTATATCTAACTAGGACAGTTAGAATGCAGTTAGGAACAACTTGTGAATATCAATAGCTTAAGACAAGGGCAGCACATGCCTGAAATCCCAGCTACTTAGGAGGCTGAGGTAGGAGGATCACAAGTTTGAGGCCAGCCTGGACAACTTAGCAATCAGTACTGAAATAAAATAAAAAGGGGTGGGGAAATAGCTCAATGGTAGAGCACCTGCATAACATGTGTAAAGTCCTGGGTTCAATCCCCACTACTGCAAAAAATAAATAAATAAAAATAAATGGCTAAGGCAACAAAGGTCTATTTCTACCTCATGCTACCTGCTCCAGCTCTGCTGGGGTCTGTTTCACCCCATCCTCCCTTATGGAACCTCCTTACCTGCAACTTCAGCAGTCACTGGAGCATGGAGAAGGGAAGGGTGAGCTGCCCACAGGCTCTTGGGGGCTTCAAATGCTCATATTGGCCAAAACAAGTATGTGGACTTTTTTTTTATTTTTTTGCAGTACTGAAGAGATGCTTCTGTCTTCAAGGAGGAAAGGAATTCCAAGCTTAGGCACTCACCTTGAGTTGCCCAGACAGCTGGCAAATCGGTGTTGAGGAAATTACCCCTACTCCTAGGGGAGGGGACAGTACCCAAGCTCAGTTAATTGTATGGTACCCTCCCCTAAAAGAAAAGACCAGAACATCTCATAAGACTCAAAGTCCTTAAACAAATTAGGTAAAGCCAGCACCCAAATCCAGACTGCTCAGCATCAAGCATCCATGTCTTCCCTTCTAAGAAAGTCAACTCTGCTACTTCCTACAACATTAGAACTGGTGACGTGAAGGAGCCTACCACTGGAAGGCTGAGCAGCTCAGTGAGACCCTGTCTCTACAAAAAACACAAAAGAGGGCTGGGGATGTGGCTCAGTGGTTAAGGACCCCTGAGTTCAATCCCCGGTACCAAAAAAAAAAGAGTAACCACCAGGCACCGTGGCACACGCCTATAATCCCAGCAGCTTGGGAGGCTGAGGCAGGAGGATCACAAGTTCAAAGCCAGCCTCAGCAAAAGCGAGGCGCTAAGCAATTCAGTGAGACCCTGTCTCTAAATAAACTGCAAAAACGGCTGGGGATGTGGCTCAGTGGTCGAGTGCCCCTGAGTTCAATCCCTGGTACCAAAAATAAAAAAGTAACTACCTACTCAATCAACATTCCACTTTCTAGCCTCTTCCTCTATATCTACAAGTTCATTAGGTAAATCATGAGCTTCCTAAATTCCTATAAATGCATTTTTACAAAATGTTCCTCCACTGCATAATGCAGATGACCATTTCTCCAGCCTTCAGTGTATTTCCCATACCTATCCCACAGCTCCTGTGGCCCCACTACCATAGCCAGGCATTCAGTCAACAGTCCCCTCCTTAGGTACTGATCTGTGTTCTAGACAGGCTACAAACGTTATGCTGACTTAACAAAATAACTTACATCTCAGGGGTTAAAATTAGGGTCAGTTTCTTCTACATATCCACCTCAGGGTGGCTAGGGGTTCAGGTTCACACTACTTTCATCCCAGAGGCAGCTGGCAGAGCCTCACGACCTGGAACGATGCCAGTCACAGGGCAGAAGGAGAATCATACACCAGGTCTTCACAGCAGCCACACATGATGGCATGTGCCACTGCACTTATATTGGCCACAAAAAGGTATCTAGCTGGGTCTAAGTTCAAGGGAGCAGGCAGTGTGATTGAGTCTTGTGCCTGGCAGGAAGAGAGATGGAAATATTGGTGTCTGGTAAACATCACCAATGATTACTCCACTCTAGATTTGCAACCTAGAGAGGCTCCTGTGTTTGTGAACAGAAAGACTCACTACAAGTAGTGAGTCTTGATACAGTTTTTAACAGTGAAAAGGAGCAGGGAACAATCTATCTGTACATTATTGGGAGAATGGATTTTTTTTAATTGTGTTATGTTCATATAATGAAATATTTTGACCATATAAATGAAAAACTAAAGCAACAAGCATCAATATAGCCAAATCTTAAAAGTATTAACATTGAGCCGGGCACAGTGGCACATGACTGTAATCCCAGTGGCTTGGGAGGCTGAGGCAGGAGGGATCAAGAGTTCAAAGCCAGTCTCAGCAGCTCAGCAAGGCCCTAAGCAACTTAGTGAGACCCTGTCTCTAAATAAAATATGAAAAGGGCTGGGGATATGGGTCAGTGGTTAGGCACCCCTGGGTTCAATCCTCAGTACCAATATATACACACACACACACACACACACACACACATAAACATTGAGTTAAAAGGGCCATTTGCAGAATACAATATGATGCTATTTGAATAAATTTTTAAACTGTGTGGCATTCTTACATCTGTTTATGGAGGTATACGTAACTTGAGTTGAACAAGCAGGACTCATGGGTATAATCAGAAAGCAATTTTATTGTTCCCTATTAATGTTTCTTTAAATTTATTTGGTTAAGCCTGTTCATCCCTCACCCCAGAATGAATTTGAAGCAGCTCTAGTCAATAGCTACTGTTCTCCACTCAATTAATAATGTCTTAGCATAATAATCATATTTCAAATTTTATTTGGTTACTTCTTTATCAGAGCATTATTGCCATAATAATACTACATAATCCACCTCCCCCAAGCTCAGTGGCATACAGAAATATGCATCGACTTCTAGCTTAGAAGTCCGGGAGTCAGCCAGGTGGCTTTGTGGTGCAGGTTGAGCATGGCTATAGCATTCACCTTGAAGAAGCTGTCTACCTGGGTCATGTTCCCTTGATGATGACAGAATTACAAGAGAAGAGCCCCCAATGAAACACGTTGCAAGCCTCCATTTACGGGACATAAGCCCACACCCAAGGCCATGCGGCAGGGAAGTGTACTTCTCAGGTAGAGAAGAAAAGGAATGTCCACAAAATCAAAAGCCCCTCTCCCACTGAGCACCTCAGGCCAGCTACAGATGAGCCAGCGAGTGGCGGAAGAGGCTGGGTTCTCCCTCCTTTTCTGCCTCCTCACAGGAGGGAGACAGAAGAAGAGAAAGGAGCTTGAGAGTTCCTACCTGACCAATAGTGGCGCCACAGTCTCCGGGCCATGAATGGTCAAAGGTGAATCCAGTGGACACTTCCTGGTTGGCCAGGAACTTCAGGGATCAGCAGAGTTCCAATGTCCTGATGTTAGCCAATGCACGCCTGTCTATCTGGGCCCTGACTCCTTCCTTGGCCCTGAGCATCTGAAAGGATAGATAGCCCCCCATGAAAACACTTCTTCCTACCTCACCTTCAAAGGATCTGGCCCACCAGTGACCACCCTTTAGATCTCTCCAGTGAGGATCTGACTCCAGCCCTGAGCATCCCTAAGTGGAAAGGATGCTCCTTGAGGCTCGGGCTGGTGAAGCCACGCATTTGTCCCTGAGCTACAGAAGGGTGGCCCTGGCCAGCCAGAAAGCCACAAGGAGCCCACCATGCCAGAGAGCCTGAGGCAAGGCAGGCCAGCCCTGAGGTGAACCAAGGCACACTGACCTGTCGTCCCCCAGCAGCCCACCTAGGGTCCGTGTATGTCCTGGCTGCAGAAGCCCGCTTCACCCAGCACCAGATCTGGAACCCCCTAGCATCCATGATCCCAAGACCTCAACCTGTCACTTCCCTACCAGCGGTGGGGAAGCAGAAGTGGGGTAGACATGAAGGGAATTGCAGGGCTAACCAATAGCGTTAGTACTTTCCCAAACTCTAATTCACATAAATGTCAACCAATAGCATTCACCCAAGTACTACATAAACTCCTAGACCAGAAACTCCTCCTGGGTACCCTCTTGCCCTGTGGGAGGATTTCAGTAAATCCTGCTCACACTCACTCATCCTTATCAGTGGATTTCATTCTTCGCATTCACGAGAGAACCCAAAAAGCTGGAGTCTGCTGCAACACGCGAGGGCACAGCCCACCATTAAGACCTGCAACACGTCCCCCAGCCATAGAGACCCGCAGCTTATAGACCCTACCTGCCAGCAGATGAAGAAAAACTCCAGTTTGACTGGGAGCTAGGCCCCTCGAAGCCCTCCCTTTGGAAAATAGTGCACGTGACTTGCAGCCCAATAGTAACAGCTGACAATGTTTGTAAAGCCTCCTTGAGTCACTCTTCCCTAGTTAAGGATTCTGCAGCCAGTCCTCCTTTGTAAATCCTCCAAAGGGCTTCGCACCATTGCCTCAGTGCCTCAAGGGAAGCACCTGACCTACCACACAGACACACAAACCTATTTGGATTTTTCCAATAAACACAGGAGCATGAAAGAAACATTCCTGCTTCGGGTTGGCTGCTATGCCCCTGTGGAGGGAGAAGATGAGGAGAAGGGCTCAGGGTGGGTGATGACTGAACCCAGGACCTCACGCATGCTCAGCACACACTCTACTACCGAGCTCCTCCCCCAGCTCCAGGGTGGTAAATTTTCCATGTCAACTTGGCTGGGCCGCGGTACATATATGTTTCATTAAACATTATTCAGATGTTTTTACGAAGGAATTTTTATATAAGATTGATGTTTTAATCAGTAGGCTTTGAGTAAAGCACACTAGCTTTAATGTGTGTAGGCCTCATCCAATCAGTTGAAGGCCTGAAAAGAATAAAAACTGACCTGCCCCAACCAAGAGGGAATCCTACCAACAGATTGCCTTTGAACTTGAATGGCAACTCTTCACTGGTTGCCAGCCTGCTAGTCCATTCTGAAGATTCTGAATTTACCAGCTTTCACAATTACATGGGCCAATTCTTTGAGATAGAAGATAGATAGATAGATAGATAGATAGATAGATAGATAGATAGATAGAAACACACACACACACGTGTGCACACACAGTTTTTTCTCTCTCTGGGAAACTTGACTAATACAAGGACTTAATGAAGGAAGGTCAAGGTAGAGCAAGAAGGGTATCATAGTATACACAAAGTTTCTTCTTTTTCACTTTCTTTTTCTATTAAAACCTACGCAGGCAGTTCATGTCTGTTGCCACAGTGCATTTTATTCTGAAGTCAGGTTATGTTGCTCTTGGCCAGTGACAGCTTTGAGACAAATGCGTTCCTGGAAACCACACTGTAAATTCAATTGTCATAAAGCCAATTGGGCTTTCCCATGGAAATAATGTTACATTGAATGATAACTGTCAGAATAACACCCTGCACTTGCACACAACTTTGAGCTCAAAAAAGGACTTTCACATACACTGCTGCATTTAATCCTGGAAGGTTGGCAATGTAGTCTCTTCATTATATGGAAGAAATTGAGGCTCAGAGAAGCACTTTGGCAGGGTCATACGGTTCAAAAGGGGCAGACCAGGCACAGTGGTGCACACCTGTAATTCCAGCAACTCAGGAGGCTAAGGCAGAGGATGGCAAGTTCAAGGCCAGCCTCAGCAAAACTTAGGCCCTCAGCAACTTAGCAACACCCTGTCTCAAAAGAAAAAGGACTGGGGATGTAGTTCAGTGGTAAAGCACCCCTGGGTTCAATCTCCAGTGAAAAATAATTAAATAAATAAATAAGGGACCACGCCAGGACACACTCCTTAAACACACCAGGTCTCATCCTCAATCAAACAAAGCACACAATGAAATGCACAACCAAATGCAAAGATTCTAGAACTTCAAGGCTCCACAATTGTTTAAAAATTATAAAACTTTGCTCCTAGATCATGTAAGAAGCACAAATGAGCATATTGATTACTCAAGAGACCCTTGAACTATAAAGCAGATGTATAATGCCTGAATAACCAGCTGTACCCACCACAAAGCCACTTACCTAAAACCATTGCACTCCACCAAATGAGCAGCAATTTACTCCACCAAGTGAAACACAACATTGCCTGGGGACCCCCCAAATGTATGCACCTTTCTAGCCCTTTTTAAGTGCTCCCTTGAATTCCTTTGATTTCCCTGAAAACAAAATTTAAATTCATAATTTTATAAGTTAAAATGCCCTCCCATCTGGGGTGGGGCACCACACAAAGGAGCTTTCCACTTTGCCAGAAAACAGGACCAAGGCTTCCATCTGCTCTGCCCCCATCTCTGTGGGCTGCTTTGCTGGCTCTAGGACCTGCCTGCCCTCCTCCTCTGTCTCCTGTCCCCTAGCCCTTGGCCATCTCTTCAGATTCAACCAGGGCCCAAGCTCAGTAAGGGTCCTGTCCTTGGTGAACAGGAAATAAAGTAGGCCTATGGACGCACAGCACAGGATCCCCCTTGCCACCTATGACTCCCTGTTCTGTCCCACTCCCTGTGGGCTTCACTCTACTCCCAGATGGAGGAAATGGCTGTGGTCACCAGCTTGTTTTTTGGTTTTTGGTTTTGTTGGGTTTTATTTATTTATTTATTTATTTTGGTACTAGGGATTGAACTCAGGCACACTCGACCACTGAGCCACATCCCCAGCCCTATTTTGTGTTTTATGTAGAGACAGGGTCTCACTGAGTTGCTTAGCACCTCACGGTTGCTGAGGCTGGCTTTGAACTCACAATTCTCCTGTCTCAGCCTCTCAAAGTGCTGGGATTACAGGCATGCGCCACCACGCCTGACTTACCAGCTTGTTCTTTTGGCTCCCCAAGCCTGGGGTGTGGGGACACCCTCGCCTACCTGAACCTGCAGTGGCCCCTGGCTAGCATGTGGCTTTCTCCACAGAACACCAGCCAACTGGACCAAGCTGTCCAGGCTAACTGACCCTTGGCTCTGGACAGCCTCCCTGGAGCAAAGTGCCCATGGGTGATAACCAACCCCTCAGCACCCCTTAAAGCATCACTTACCCTCAGTCCCAGCTCCCTGTGACATCAAAGGGTGGAACATCATCCCAAGAGCCAGGGAAGCAACTTCTGCCCCATACATGATGTCTCAGATTCAAAAGGCCTAGGCAGAGACTCAGAGCAGCAGCAGGAAAGGAACAGAGGGGACTCCAGTGGCAGGAGCAACAGAAACCTAAAAAGTAGCTGCACAAAATCTGGATGCAAACCACCAGCCCCTACCCAGGTTCAAGGGGACAAGCAACGAAGCTGCCTGGCCTCTCAAGGAACCTCAGATTTTTATCCTTGAGGGCCACATGAATTCCTCACATATTAAGTGAAGAACCAGGGAACTTGGTAACTAGCGTAGAGAGTCACCTCTGTGCTTTCCCTGAGCTCCTGAGTTGTGAGGGTTCATTGCCACAAGTCTGGGTTTAGTCTAACCTGCACTTCTGAAATCAGAACTATGCATGCAGAAAACTGACCCCAGACAAGGCATGAAGTGTACTACTAGTGTTGCTTGTAACAGCACCTCTGAGGAGTCCTGGGGTGCTTCATGCCAGCTTATCAGCATTGTGCATGGGTAGCAATGAGATGAATGATTTGTACCTGGTCTCAGATATATGTTCAAAGTTAGCATTTCCATAAGGGAATAAAACTCCAGGTCAGTGTTTCTCAAAGTGCTCAGCATTAAGCAAAGCCCCAGTCTTCACTACTGAGTTTTCAGAACAAACAAACAAACAAAAAACCTTATCCCATACTCTAAATTAACTGGTCTGGGGGTAGCCTGGGCCTGTGGATTTTCAGACCTCCCTAGGTGATGACGCTGGCAAGATGAATTCACAGCATGAAAGCTTTAGGACCCTTAAGCATACTACTTTAAGAATAATGTAACCAACCTATCATTTAGCCTAGTACATCCCCAGCTCTTCTTTGGTTTTTTTTTTGGTACTGGGGATTGAACTCAGGGGCACTCGACCACCGAGCCACATCCCCAGCCCTATTTTGTGTTTTATGTGGAGACAGGGTCTCACTGAGTTGCTTAGCGCCTCGCCGTGGCTGAGGCTGGCTTTGAACTTGTGGTTCGCCTGTCTCAGCCTCCCAAAGTGCTGGCATTACAGGTGTGCGCCACCGCGCCCAGACATCCCCAGTTTTAAAACTCAAAGTTCCACCAGGGCACACACCTGTGATCCCATCTACCCAGGAGGCCGAGGAAAGAGGATTGCAAGTTCAAGGTCAGGCTAGGCAACTTAAGGAGACCCTGTTCTCAAAACAAAAAATAAAAAGGGCTGGGGAATGGGGCTCAGTGACAGAGCACCCCTGGGATCAATACCCAGTACCGCAAAAAAAAAAAAAAAAAAACCCTCAATATCCCGTGTTCCAGGAATCCCCTCAGTCGTGGGAAAATTAGAACCATAAGTTACCCAAGTACAAAATGACATCTACGTAAAATTAAAGATCAACAGGACACAAATGTGCTGTGTTAGGAACAAAGCAAAGGACAGAGCCTAATGACTCCCAGGTGGGACACCCCACCCCCACCCCTCCCCAGTAGGGTTTCTCCAGTGGCTTCCATGCAGAGGGCTTGCAGGGAATCACAGGTCTGCTGCAGGGTGGTGGCTTCCCCGCCAGCTCTAGTCCTGATTTCCTGGTAAGTCAGAAAGCATTTCCACATTGGCTCAAAGTTTCTATTTCCTGCTCCCCTCCCACACTATTTTTAGGTCCAGCCGACATTTCCTGCCTTGGCCGGTCCCACCCACCTCATGTATCTCCCAGCCTCTGCTATCAGGGTGCATGTAGGGTGATCCTGAAGTCTCTGATTCCCCCAGTCAGAGATCCTGGTGTCTAGGGATGGGTTAGCCCCCCACAGGTGGCACAGCTGGTACCAGTTCCTACTTATTGTGTCCACCCAGACGTAGTTGCTTTCATTGTTTCCCTTATAAGCTTTAAAATAAAAACACTCCCATTTCCTCAGGCCTGGCAGTACCAAGCTCCCTGTGTCTTTCTGCATCAGGCAGCTCTGCAGCCTTAAAGGCACGTATGTCCAATGTGGTAGTGTGCAGCTGCTGCTATGACTTGCCCAGTGTGACAGCATAGTCAGGCCTGAAGGGTCATCTGTAGCTTCCGTTGGCTTTTTTGTTTGTTGCAGTGCTGGGGATTGAACCCAGGGCTTCAGGCTAGGCAAGCACTATGCCGCTGAGTGGCACCCAAGCCTCTGTTTTTTAAACTCTTCCTGTCATTCAATCTTACAGTAATCTTATGAGGGGGCAAGAATCTCTTTTTCTCAGGTGGGAAACCTGAAGCTCAGAGAAGTAACAAAATATACCCTAAGATGCACAGAAGAGTCATCCCCAAACCCAGCTGAAAGCCTCTATGTCAACATTTCTTAGCCTTTTCGCTTTCATAATTGCCCTCCAAAGGAGACTTTTTAGATACTTTTTTCCTTAATATTCCCTCCATCATAAAATTGTAATCCCACAGATAAACAGTATATCTGTGTGTGGACTGGATGTGTATCTGTGCTCGATACATAAAGAGCAAGATTTTCCACTCTTCAAAAAAACCAGTTTCAAGCCCAGCGCGGTGGCGCACGCCTGTAATCCCTGCACTTTGGGAGGCTAAGACAGGAGAATCGCGAGTTCAGAGCCAGCCTCAGCAATGGCGCGGCACTAAGCAACTCAGTGAGACCCTGTCTCTACATAAAACACAAAAAATAGGGCTGGGAATGTGGCTTACTGGTCGAGTGACCCTGAGTTCAATCCCCAGTACCAAAAAAAAAAAAACCAGTTTCAGCTAGGTGCCGTAGCACATGCCTGTTATACCAGCAACTTGAGGCTGAGGCAGGAGGATCGCAAGTTCCAGGCCAACCTGGGAAACTTAAGGAGAACCTGTCTCAAAAAAAATAAAAAGGGCTGGGTATGGGGCTCAGTGATAGACCACCCCTGGGTTCAATCCCCAATACCAAAAAAAAAAAGAACTTCATCCCATTGGGGTACCCATGACCCTAGCTGAGAATGCAAGCAACATTTAAAGTCAGACCAATATGATCTCTTTACATAGGATTCAGGTGAAGCCTCTCAGCTAAGAGGAAGAAGTATTTCCTGAACTGATGTCACTGGAACTCGAGTATGGAGAGGTGGTCACCAAAAGGGCTCCATGGCCAAATACATCTGGGGAATGCTGGAGGCAACACACCCACCTCTTGGAAAGTCATTTATCCAAATATCCAAGTCTCTATAAAGAAAATCTTTTGCTAGGCACATTGGTGTGCACGCCTATAATCTCAGTGACTTGAGAGGCTGAGGCAGGAGGATCTCAAGTTCAAAGTCAGCCTCAGCAACTTAGCAAGCCCCTGCCCAAAAAAAAAAAAAAACTTTTAAATTTATTTTTTGGTTGTAGATGGACACAATATCTTTATTTTATTTATTTATTTTATGTGGTGCTGAGGGTCAAACCCAGTGCCTCATGCATGCGAGGCAAGCACTCTACCACTGAGCCACAATCCCAGTCCCCCAAAAAACTGTTTTTAACATGTTTCAACATGTCCTAATTTAAGGTGATCATAGAATCAGTCTTCTCCCGCCTTCCCCATCTCTCTCCCCATTTGGAATTAATGGCTATGAATTAATATTATAAATTACTTTGAGCTAATGTTCCAGAACTTACCTTTTCAAACACTGTCATAGAGTTGCTTTGTTTCTTTGAGGTGAGTCTTTCATTGATGTTGGCCTGTTTATTCATCTTCCTGGTGAGTGAGTGACAGAGTATGACTGAGAAAAATCCCTAGAGGATACATGGGGTGCCAGACACTATGAGCTGTTCTAACCAGAACCACAGGAAAAGAAAGATATAATGGAGTCATTAAACCTTGGCTTCTTTAGTAAAAAGGTATGACCCCCTTAGTGCCCGAGAATGAACCTGCCACTAGCAGGACCTTCAGGGTCTATGTGGAGGCTCCTGCTACTTAGTGACAGCCACAGCAGCCTGGTCCACAAACAAGACAGGCAGAGGTGTAGTCCTCCAACCCCAGGACGATCAGCAGAAGTGCCTGGCTACCTTGAGAGCCAGTCAACTCCATAAAACCACCAGTCTGTCACATTGAAATCTGTTGCTTTTCCTTTCACTCTCCTGTCATGTGCTAGATAGAGAAGGACCACAAATCTGGTCTTCAGGAGCATATGGACATCTGATGCCCATATTAGCCCCAACCTAATGAATTAGGATATTCATAAGAGCATCAGGATATGCATCTCACACAGATGGGTCAGATGAGACCTGCATTGTGTAGCCCTGACCCACCATGGGGGGCCAGAAGCCCCTGCTTTAGCCTTGTGGTGTATTTGTCCTGAAGTGGCCTCAGCCACCAGGGGGCGGTATGAGTTTTAGTCACCTCTTGATCCCCAGCATGGAACACAGTGCCCAGAGCGTACTGAGCAGTTTGTGCTGGTTGCTCCAGCAATGAAACATGAAAAGGTCATCAAGTGAGCAGGAGAGCCACCAAAGAGAGGGCCAGCTCTTTGGGGAGGAGGGATCAGTGGTTAAAACCAGCAGCGCACCTGGACACAACAGCCGAGATGGTCTCAGTGTTTGCCTGGATTATTTGGTAAAAATGCACAACACGGTTTTGTTTGTTTCATCTGTTTGTTTGTTTTTTAAATTCTATTAGAAAAATGAAGCTGTTGGATACTGTGAAATACAAACAGCTCACCTGTCACCCCATGGTGGCTCCAGGTTCTGTCGGGATGGAAACTGCACTGGGATCCTGGAGGGATTGTTTCATGAACGTGTGGCACACTGGTGTCACACTGACACTCCCAAAAGGCCAGCCAGTCACCAAGTCTTCTCACAGTCCCTCTCCTCGTCCAGGTCACCCTCGCAGCTGCCCTGGGAGGTGGGCTGCCCAGGAGGTATGGCTCCCATTATGTCCAAGAAGTTTGGGGAAACCCAGGCTGCAGAAGAGGAGGAGGGGAAGAAGTGGAGATAAGGGGCTGAGGGGAGCAGGAGGCACAGGAAGAGAGGGGACAGGACGAGACTCACTTCTGGAAGAGGTGCCCAGACCACAGCCAGGGATGAAATGCCCAGTCACCCTGCCACTCATGGCCACCAGGTGGCGGACCCAGGCCACCTTCTCACCATGGTGCTCAGGAGTAGCTGCCCCAAGGACAACCAGGGGCAGAGGCATCACTGAAAAGGTGGGAACAGGCTCAGTAGGACAGCCCACACCACCATTAATACAGCATATCACAACACACACACATACCCAAAACACACAACACACACATCACACACAACACATACTACAACACACACAATGTAACACATACACCACACACTACCCCATCCACATACCCAGCGACACACAGCACACACACAGCACAACTCACACACATGGCCTGTGCACCCCTCCACCACTTTGGGGCCCCCCTGCTTTCCCTTTCCCAATCAGCTGTCCTTCATCCCCAGCCCATTTTTTCCTGGGCATCTGCAAATTCCACAGTTCTCTGCATCATCTTTCCCCAAACATTCCTGCCCTGGGCCTTCCTCCCCAAATGTCGGCCTTTTCCTGTCCCCAACCCCCATTCCTGAGAGGGAAAATAAAAACCTCCCCCAGCAGGGCATTTTCTGCTTCGCCAAGGGCTTTTTCACCTGCTCTCTTCCAACTGCCTCAACAACCCCACCAGACAAACATTATTGTCTTTTTCTGAGGAGGCAGACTCCCTGCAGTTGAGCCCCTTGCCACGGCCAGGTGCAATGGAGAGACAGGTGAGGGGCATTACCAGAGGATGCTTGACCGACAGGCAAAGGGAGTTCATCTGGGGACAGCAGGTGACTCAAGGCACAGTGCAGACCCTGAGGTTTGGCCTCTCTCAGGCAGGTGCTGGCTTCCAGGGTCCCACCCCCAGGGGCCTCGCCTATCTCCAACCCCGAAGCCTTTGCAGGGTAAGCCACTCCAGGGAAGCCTTGAGCATGCCTCTGAGGCTCAGCCTCCAGCCCAGGGCAGGGACTAGGATGAGAGAAGCAAAGTGCCTGGGAACAAATGTGTAGGGCGCGCCCTCTCAGGACAGACAGTGACTGGCCTGGGTACCTCGCTCCTCCCGGGGGCCCTGCAGGACCAGCGCCAGGCTGTGCTTCCCTCGCTCGCACTACTGTCCTCCTCCAGGATCCTGAGAACTCCATTCCTCATCAGAAAAGTGGGGCTCCAAAACCACACAGTCGAGGTGATAATCAAAGGGCATAACCCAGAGTTTCCCTAACTTCTTTTTAGCTCCAAAATATGTTGTTGATTCTTATATTTATTTTTTCAGAGCTGTAAAGCACAAACTACACAGATCAGCAAGCTCTTTACTCAGGGGCGCAGCGAATCGCTCAAACACATGGTGTGGCTCATTTTTGGGCAAAAAGTGGCAGCAAGCTGAAGCAAGAGTCTGGGTGATAAAGGCTTCGTTTAGGATGGGACAGGAGGGTAGTCCTGAGGTTCTCTGTATAGGGGTTAGCTGATGCACGAGGGTGGGAAAGGAGTGTGAATAAGGAATTTCCTGAGGCTTATTGTATTGGGGTCAGCTGACCCATTAGAGTGGGGGTGGGTGTCAGGTGCCAGTCAGGGGTGACTTCCTTTTTTGTTCCTTCCCTCTGGCTGAGGCCTGGACTTTTAAATGACAAAGTCTTCGATTTTACCCTAGACGCGTCAGGCCAGTTGGGGAACCACTGCAGATTGGGGAAGTGTCCTTGGATTTATTCTCCAAATCCTTCAAAAGTAGTACCGGTTAGGGGTTGGGGGTGTAACTCAGGAGTAGGGCACCTGTCTAGCTTGTTGAGATCCTGGCTTCCATCGCCAGCATCACAAAAGAAAAAGAAAAAAAGAAGCCGGGTGCAGTGGCGCAAGCCTGTAATCCCAGCACTTTGAGAGGCTGAGTTCAAAGCCAGCCTCAGCAACGGCGAGGTGCTAAGCAACTCAGTGAGACCCTGTCTCTACATAAAACACAAAATAGGGCTGGGGATGTGGCTCAGTGGTTGAGTGCTCCTGAGTTCAATCTCCAGTACCAAAAGAAAAAGAAAAATAAATAAATAAAGAGAGAAAGAGAGAGAGAAAGAAAGCAGTAAGGTTTATAGCTAAATCCTTTGTTCAAGAGCAGTAACAAGATAAACATGAAGGGTGATCGGGTGAGACAACAGGTTCTCAGGGGACCAAAGAGGTAGGAGACAACAAAAACCCTACTCTGGGGGTCCCGAAAGTGTGAGAGCTTCCTAATATCAATATTCAGTATTGAAGACAATGAGGTCCTCCTTGGCATTCAGTGGATGCAAAGTGGAATCCAGTAAGGGCCAGTGGGATCAGAACCAAAATCAAGCTGGATGCTGCACAGATCCATGAACGAATAAAGAAAAATGGAATCCGGGCATGATGGTCCACATTTGTAATCCCAGCAACTCAGGAGCCTGAGGCAGGAGGATGGCAAGTTTGAGGCCAGTCTCAGCAACTTAGTGAGACCCTGTTTGAAAATAAAAAGTAAAAAGGGCTGGGGGATGTCGCTCAGTGGTAAAGAACCCCTGAGGTTCAACCCTCATACCACAAACAAAGAAGGGGAGAAGATAAGAAAGTGAAGATGGTAAATTTGATATTATGTGGTTTTTACTGCAATGAAAAATATATTAATAATACATGAATGAATCCAAGTGAATGGTGGCCTGAGAGGGTGCTGAATTGGAAATCTGCAAGGGAACAGCTAGAAACATCCTCTGTTCCCTCTCCAAGGTTTCACCCAGCTGAGACCAGGTTTCTACAAACAACCACATTAGCCTCAAAGGCGAAAGGAAGTCACAAAGAGCCAAGTGGAGGAGGTGGAAGGGAGTCTGTTTACATTCTGGTTGGAAGAATTTATGAGTCCGAGGTCCATTCTGGGAGTTGAGTTGAAGGTTGTTTTGAGCATCAGCTGAGTGATTTCTTCCAAGGCACCACAAACACAGACCATCCCCCAAAATGCAGGGAACAGCCCTGCACTGAGTACACCCTGGTGGAACAATGTCTGGAGCCCCTGCTTCTCACCCATGTTAGCCAAAGGCACACAGCCAGGGCTCCCCGACCTCTTGCAGCTCCAGAGTGCCTTGGTAGCGTCCACCCAGGCAGCATCAAAGACAGGTGCCAGCCGGACACAGTGATGCACATCTATAATCCCAGCAGCTCGGGAGGCTGAGGCAGGAGGATGGTGAGTTCAAAGTCAGCCTCAGCAAAAGCAAAACGCTAAGCAACTTGGTGAGACCCTGTCTCTAAATAAACTACAAAATAGGGCTGACGATGTGGCTCAGTAGTCATGTGCCCCTGAGTTCAATCCTTGGTACCAAAAAAAAAAAAAAAGATGCCAGCAGCATGGTGTGCTCTGCCTGAAGCCAACTCACTGATATGAGCATCTTCATCAGGAAGTCGAGGTAGCACATTCCCTGGCAAGGTGGAACCAGATGGATCCACCAGTAAGATCAGAGGTGAGGAATTCCTAACCCTTGGGCACAAAGCCTGGGCCTGAGCTGGGAGAAGCTAGTGTGCCCTTACAGGGCTGGAGATGGAGGCTGAGCCCTATCACCAGCATCCCTGGTTCCCCGACTTCATGAGGATATGCTGCCTGAGCTCATGACCTATGGCAGGCACTTTACATACTGCTGTATTCAGTCCTCGTAGCCACCCTAAAGGAGGTGCTAATGCTCCATCCCATGGAAACAGAGGTCATGGGGCCAAGGAGGAATGGCGGTAGGATGGGAATCAGATCTGCCTCTGAGGCCCACCCCACTGTCTCCCACTTGAGCAGTCAACTACACTGTCCAGGTCGTCAGCATGGTGACAACTTGCCAGACATGGTAACACCTCACCAGACCAGTTCACTCCTAAAGAGCGAATCTCCCAAACCAACCCTCAGCATAGAAAGTGTTAATGTGAGGGTCTCAACCCAGCTGCCAACACCTGTCCCCAAATCCAGGCATTTTCCAATCACTGCCGGCTTCTACCACTCCTGGCTCTTAATTCCACGTACGTGAACTTTTGTTAACTTTCAATTCTAAATAGCCTTTTCCTTCCTGCCTTACTAGCCTCAGATCACCCCAGGCTTGGGGAAAAATTGACCTCACACTTTGCACCCTTGCCCACTGGACCCTTTCTTCCACTCCAACTCTGAGTTTTCTGCAGTTCTTCCTCTTTTCTCCCTTATCAGCCCTGAGGATTGTTTTATAATCCTAGTCAGAGTATTCGTACCAGGATCTTATCTACCCTCCTCAGTCTCTTATTTTCACAAAAGAAAGGCAAAACCAACAGCACAACCACTGCCAACGAATGGACCGCTGCTGAGCCTGGGAGCAGCACCCGGGGATGGCTATGGAGTCCTGTCTAATTCCAGAGGTGGGCTTGGAAAGGGGGAGAGACATTCCTGGGTTGCAGGCAGGGAGTTTAGGGTTATCTGGAGCTGATTGCACTTAAAAGTGCTTGCTTCACTTCAAAGGCACTTTTAGTGCTAGTGGTAGGTTCTGGCCATCAGAGCCTGTCCATCGGGCAGCAGTAAAACTGTGAGAAGGAACAGAAGCAGGCCCGCCCACCACTCTGGGTCCCATGCACAGAGTCAGGCTGTCAGGGAAGATTCCAGAGCTGTTTACAGTCCTGCTGGGAATCTTGCCTCTTTCCAGGTGGCCTCTTTTACAGCAAAGGGGCAGGTAGTGCCCAGTCCTCATGGAGTGGTGAGCTCTGGGACACTCTGGTCTCTCTCTCTGCACCCTTCATAGCCCCCTACTATGTTTCCTGCCTTAGTTCATGGTTCCCTAAGTCCCAGGCTGCAGGGGACAGTGCTGGTTCAAGGGGCCTCTGGGGAGGCCCAGTGTCCAATAGGGAGACCAGAGTCAAGGAAGAACTCTGCACACACCTCCAAAATGGCCTGGGCTTTGGGCCAATTCTTAAGCAGAAATTAGAAAAGGGAATCATTGGAGGCCATTAGTGAGCATTCACACCAGATGTTCTGCTATGCACAAGGGCAATTTTCCCATCGGAGCCCCTTGTGAGGTAGGGGTTACACCACTGTCCAAATAAGAAAGTGACATCACAGCCGGGTGCAGTGGTGCACATCTATAATCCCAGCACTTTGGGAGGCTGAGACAGGAGAATCGCGAGTTCAAAGCCAGCCTCAGCAACGGCGAGGCACTAAGCAACTCAGTGAGACCCTGTCTCTACATAAAACACAAAATAGGGCTGGAGATGTGGCTCAGTGGTCAAGTGCTCCTGAGTTCAATCTCCAGTACCAAAATAATAAAATAAAATAAAATAACAAGTACTGGCAATGATGTGGCGAAACTGGAACCCTGGCGCACTGCTGCTAGGATGGTAAGATGGCACAGTGGCTGCAAGAAGAAGTACAATGTTTCCTCAAAAACCTAAAATTGCAAAAATGTTCATGGCTGCATATGTCTATGTACTAGATTGTGCATTATAATTGATATATTTGTATATACATATATATATATTTGGGGAGCCAATGCTGGGGGTTGAACCCAGGACTTGGAGCACACTAGGTAAGTACTCTACCATGGAGATACATCCCAGTCCAAGAGTGAATTTAAAAAAATAAACCAGGCGCGGTGGTGCATGCCTGTAATCCCAGCACTATGCGGGGCTGAAACAGGAGAATTGGAGTTTAAAGCCAACCTCAGCAATGGCGAGGTGCTAAGCAACTCAGTGAGACCCTGTCTTTAAATAAAACACAAAATAGCTCTGGGGATGTGGCTCAGTGATCGAGTGTCCCTAAGTGCAATCCCCAGTACCAAAAAATAAAAATAAATAAATAATATAATATAATAAAAATAAGACTACCATATAGGCTGGGGCGTGGTGGCACACACTCGTAATTCCAACAGCTGGGGAGGCTGAGACAGGAGAATCTCAAGTTCAAAGCCAGCCTCAGCAACGGCGAGGCACTAAGCAACTCAGTGAGACCCTGTCTCTACATAAAACACAAAAAAATAGGGCTGGGGATGCGGCTCAGTGGTCAAGTGCTTCTGAGTCCAATCTCCAGTACCCAAAAAAAAGAAAAAAGAAAAAGAAAAATCTAAATGTGGTAAGAGCTAGGGATATGGCTCACTGGTTGAGCGTGCTTAGCACAGGTAAGGCCCTAGGATTGATCCTGAGCACTATAAAAAGAAAAGAAAAATCCAGAAAAAAAAGTGGTATTTGCATATGATGGAATATTCATTCTTTAAAGGGAAAGAAATTCTCACATATGCTACAACATAGATGAAACTTGAGGACATTATGCTGTGAAATAAGCCAGTTACAAAAGATAAATATTACATGATGGTACTTACACGAGTTACCTAGAATGGTCACATTCATAGAGACTTAAGAATGATTGCTAGGGGACTGGGTCTGTCGCTCAGTGGTAGAGCGCTTGCCTAGCATGCGTGAGGCACTGGATTCGATCCTCAGCACCACATATAAATATTAAATGAATAAAATAAAGATCCATCAACTTATTGAAAAAGAAAAGAATGATTACCAGCAGCTTGGGGGATGGAAGAATGAGAGGCATTATTTAATGGGTAGGAAGTTTTAGTTTTGCAAGATGAAAGGAGTTCTGGAAATGGACAGCGGTGGCGGTTGCCCAGCAACGTGAATATACTTAAAGCCACTGAACTGCACCCATAAAAATGAGTAAGATGGTAATTTTTTATGTCATGTGTATTGTACCATGATTTAAATTTGTTTTTCAATGAGGAAAGTAAAGTGTGCAGAATTAAGAGACTCTCCAACGCCAGGACTGAGAGTTGGACTTGGATTGACCTGGGGCCAAAACCTGTGCTCTTTACCACCCAACTCCCTAGAGTTGACAGTTACTGTAGGGTCACCCACACTCCATTGCTCGTGCCCCTGATGACACAAATGGTGGCCAGGACATAGCACCACCAACCAGCATCCATTTGTTGAACACTCGTGTTCCAGCTCCATGCTGAGCAGTAGGGTATGGAGATGACCAAGACAAGCTGGGTCACTGTCCTCAAGTCACTTCCACTCTGGAAGGTGAGACAGATAATACCTACGTAAACAAATAAACCTCCAAGAGAAGGAGAGGTAGTAATAAGATCTCTTAAAGACATAACCCATTAATGGGAAGAAACATAACAATGAGTTGGAGAGCTTGGGTGACTTTAGCTGGAATCACCAGGGGAGGGCTCCCAGAGGAAGGGACACCTCAGCTGGCTCCTACAGGTTGAGAAGGAGGCAGCATCACCTGGCAGGGGGGTATTGCAAACAGAAGACACACTTCATACCAAACCTGGAGCCAGGAGTCAGCTCTAGGAGGTGAGCGGTGGCCAGAGTGGGCTGGCCAGAGGAGGAGGAGGAGAGAGGGGCCGAGGGAGAGACAGGTGGAGAGGCAGGTAGGATGGGAGCACCAGGAGCCTAGCAGGACTCGCTGAACAGCAGAACAGCCTGGATTCTTGGATTCTTTATTTATGTATTTAATTTTGGGGGGGGGGGCAGGTACTGGCTATTGAACCCAAGGGTACTTAACCACAGAGCCACGTCCCCAGCCATATACAATTAATTTTTTTTTTTTTTTTTAGGGTCAGGGTCTTCATGAGTTACTTAGGGCCTAACTAAGTTGCCAAGGCTGAACTTTGCTTAAGATCCTCCTACCTGAGCCTCTCCAACTACTGGGATTACAGGCACGCGTCCCTGCACCCGGCTCAGCCTGGGTTCTCTAAAGCCAATGGGCAACAGCCGGAAGGGTTTAAGCAGGGGGTAATATGACTCAATTTTTGCTTTAGAAATAACTCAAACATCAGGGTCTTATCTATTCTTGGGATTCCACTAAGCCTCTTCTCTAACCACTGGGCTCAGGGCTCTGGGCTCAGATGGGACCTCCTAGAATATCCTGGATCAAGGTCTCGTCGCCTCTGAAACATACTCACTGCACCCAGATCTTCTGTGCATCTGCTTCATGGTCGCATGCTGACATTTCCACAGGGACACCCTTGGGAAGAAGGGGCCTTGGAGACAGCAGCCCATCCCCAGGGGCTAAGAAATGCTCTTCCCTGGTGCTGCAGCTGGGCTGGTCCTGCCTGCCCCCAGCCTCGGCATCCTGTCTGGAATGCAGAGTAATTGGTGGGAAGGAGTGTCCCAGATTGCTTGTCTCTGAGAAATTATGACTTAAGAGGTCATTGTAGGAATTTCCCCATAACACAAGGTGTTTTTCCTAAAACATAGAGTATTTTTAGCCTCCTAAATGGCTCAGGATTGCCAGGAGCTATTCACCTGTGACAGCTCAGTACAGAGATAGATGCACTGAAGGCTCTAATCAGTGACAACCATAAAGACAGCCCAGGTGTTCCAATTCCCCAGTGTAGCAGCCCAGGGACCCTGGGGCCCCCACATCCATAAGCAGGAGGCTATGTCCCAGGATCTGACAGCTTTGTGGTTATTACACCTACCATCCACGAGGTCCGTTAGGACCCTCTGCCTCTATCAACTCTACCTCTCCCCATGTGCCCAACACATCAGACTGGATGGGGAGAAGTGAGGCTTTCCTTAACCAAAGGGTGTCTGCATCAGGACATCCAATTTCAGTCAGGCAATGCTGACACTAACAAGATTTCCCGTGTGCTGCTCATCCATCCTCTCTTCTCCAAGCTCAGTGTTCCCTGCCTCGGGGACACCGTCACTCAGACCCCTAGCCCTCCTGCTATCTCCATTCTCTGGGTCCTACAATGACCATCCCTTAGAAGTTGGGGTACTGCAGGCTCCATCCCCAGCCCTCTGCACATCTCACCCACACCCACCCCTCAGCTGGTGGAGCCCAGCTTCAGCCCTCTAGATCAGACCTAGTTCCTGGTCTCCAGGCTAAACAGGCCACTGCCTGGAGATCCCCCGTGACTCATGAGTCTCCTTATAGACCAGATTTCCTTCCCCAAACTGGCTCCCTCCCCTGGGTTTCCTATGTCCTCGGAAGCCATGTCCTTCAGCAGCCACACACGTAGCGTCTCTGCCTTGGCCTCTGCTCACTTTGCATGTTGGGTCTCAAAATGCTGGCAGTTCCAAAGTCAGGGGACCTCACCTCTCACCTCTATCCTCTCCTCTTGTTTCTGGCCATAACGGCCCTCACAAAGGTTGGCATCATCCGCCACCGGGATTACCACGCATCTCGAGTGTCTCCTGAACTCAAGGCCTCCCCACACCCACCTGTGGGTCTAATCATATTACTCTCTTCCTCTCAAATCTTTTCCCATTCCCTGGGGCCTTCAAGCCCTTCCTACGCTGACTTCACCTCTGCCTACGCTGCCTACGCTGATGCACCTCTGCCTCAGTTCTGTCCACTCTCCAAAGCATCTTTCTCTTCAGCAAGCCCGCGTTGGCTCTTCTAGAAACACACCAAGCACATTTTGGCACTTTTTGCCATACTGATCCTGAAAATGCTGATGACAATACAGACCAAAGCGGCCTCGTGCCAACCCGTGCCAAGACCTAGTGCCAGCCATGCCGATGTATGTGAGTTCCTAGTTCTCTTCTACCTAAGTGCTCCGGGTTTCCCCCAACATCTGACTGTGGACACTCATGCCACTTTGCCACCTTTCTAAGGTACCCATGTTTGTCTTTCCAAGACAGAGCACACCGCCTGGCTGGTACACGTCTAGAGAGGGAGGCTGGGGGAACAGGCCGCTGGAATTCCAGGGCTCCTGACCAAAACCATTTGACATCATCCCCCCACTTGTACCAGGAACGGGGCGCTTATAGGAATGCTTGTTTCTCTAAACAGCAGAGTCCTGGGTACAAGGCAGCTCCAGCCGCAGCCCCCGGCTGCGAGCTTCGGTGAGTTCTGAGCTTGGCCTTTATCATCAGGTCAGGCCAGCCGGAAAAGCCCGGCCTCTGCAGCATCACCAGCAGGACCCTAAGGAGAGGCAGGCGGAGGTGAGGGAATGATAGAGTGCGTTCTCTGCAGCCCAGGCAATTAAGAAGAAGTTAAAAGGGCCATTGTGTTATTCCACTTATGAGAGGAATGTGGCCTGGGGCCTTGGTTCGGGTACCTGCTCTAAGCAGCTCTGGCTTGCTCCCCTTGATAAGGAGGCTGGGGTGTGGGGAGGATGTCTCCTGGGAGTGCTTATCCTGAGCTGCCTGCAGGGCCCACAGCAAGAAAGCCAGCAGGTTCATGGAGGCCCTGCCCCTACCCTCTGCGGCTCTCACCTCCCTGGCAGGTCCCCAGGCTGCTCCTGCGTGCCCCATCCTGCCTGCTCTGTTGATTCTCCAGCCTCTAGGATGTGACTGAGTCCATCTCAGCCCCCACCTGGGCTGATGTGTACGTGAGGTCTGGACAGACTGGCTGTGCTACGGCAGCCTCAGGGCCCATGCCAGCAGCATCAGCGTAAAACCCAGGCCTAGACACATGCGTGAGGGCTCTAGGGAAAGAACCCTGTCACCTACCAGCTGACACCCCAAATTCCTCCCTTGGACATGTACTCCTTCAACTTAAAACCCTGTATCTTCAGGAGGTCCTCAACACACCTTCCACTCCCTCCTACCAGGTGGCCACATGTACATCCCAAGGGCTGTTTTCCACCCTAGAACATTTGAGTCCTGGCACAGAGAGGGCCATGGCCTGCCGTTAGGAAGCACAGCTGGGGCCTGGCTCTTTTGAGGCCAAATGGTTCTGTGGAAAGGTCAGTAGCCCAAGGATCAGGAGCTAATGAGTCCTGGGCTGTGTCAGTTTAAGCAGGTCACTTGCTTTCTCTAGGCCTGTTTCCCTGACTCTAAGATGAGGAGGGAGGATCAGATGACTGCCCAGCTCTGACACACTTAGCTGAGCATTTCCTGATCCTGCAGGACAAGGAAGAGGCCCAGCCCAGCACACCCTGGGGTAGGATAAAGACAGTTCCCCTTCAGGGCATGGTGGTGCACACCTGCAATCCCAGTGACTGAGGATGGCTGAGGCAGAAGGATCACAAGTTCAAGGCCAGCCTGAGCATCTTGGTGGGACCCTGTCTCAAAATTAAAAAAATATATATATAATAAAATACTATAAATATAATATGTCAAAGTATGCTCTGGTAAGGTAGCTCAGTGGTGAAGCGTCCCTGGGTTCGGTCCCCAGTACCAAAAAAAAGAATGACTTCTCTAGTTCCATCTCAACTTATACCTTCTCTGCAGGAAGTGTCCAGTCTTTTTTTTTTCTTATGCTTTCATGGAGAATCTTAAAGCCTAATGGGGGGGCTTGACCCCACCTGGAGAAATCAAGGCACAGATGCAGTGCTTCTTAACCAGACATGTATTTTTTTAATCTTTCCACACAAGAGTAGCTGGGCTGGGCGCAGTGGCACATGCCTGTAATCCCAGCACTTAGGGAGGCTGAGACAGGAGAATCAGGAGTTCAAAGCCAGCCTCAGCAACGGGGAGGCGCTAAGCAACTCAGTGAGACCCTGTCTCTACATAAAACACAAAATAGGGCTGGGGATGTGGCTCAGAGGTCGAGTGCCCCTGAGTTCAATCCTCGATACCAAAAAAAAAAAGTAGCTGAGATCTCCAACATAACTAGCTGATTTAGAGATTCTAGGGCACAGCAGAAAACTCAGAAAGAGGTAGGTTAGGAATAAGGAAGAAAGCATTACCTGAGCAATCCCTGCCCTCAGAGACAGCTCCAATCAGTTGTGGAAGATGATCACAAAAGTTTTAGATAAACCCTATAACAGATGAATGAATAAATAAAATGTGGTATATACCCAGTGGAATATTACTCAGCCATAAAGAAGAATGAAATTATGGCATGTGGCAATACATGGATGGAACTGGAGACTATCATGCTAAATGAAATAAGCCAATCCCAATAAACCAAAGGCCAAATGTTTTCTCTGATATGTGGATGCTAACCCACAATAAAGGGGGCGAGGATAGAAGTACATTGGATTAGACAAAGGGAAATAAAGGGAAGGGGAGGGGAAATAGGAAAGACGGTAGAATGAGTAGAACTCCACATCATGTACAACTGCATGAATGGGATCCTAATTAGAATAAGTTATACCCATGTTGTATAATATGTCAAAATATACTCTACTGTCACGTGTATCTAAAAAGAACAAAATTTTTTAAAATAAAACAATTTTTAGATAAAGTCTCTCTACTGTGGAATACTAAGAGCAAGGAGCAATTTGTCTCTAAATGCCTAATATTGAAGGTTGACAAGAGGAGGAAGATCACCCACAAATCCAGGGAGTTCATTAAAGGAGAAAAAGCCCCTTATGTGGCAGGGGTTGTGGCTCAGTGGTAGAGCGCTTGCCTGGCATGTGTGAGGCACTGGGTTCAATCCTCAGCACCACATATAAATAAGTAAATGTCCTTCAACAACTAATAAAATATTTAAAAAAAAAAAAAAAGCCCCTTAGCTCAGCAGACCACAGACCCACACTAGTGGAACATCTTACATCCTCATGGACACCCAAGACCTGCCCGCCTGCCGCAGCCAAAAATTCCTTCCTGTAGACAGCCTGACCATCCTCCAGATGCTTTCGCCTGGACCTCACTGTCCAAGTGCAGAGGGAGGTATTTTTTAATTTAGCTGCTTTCTGTTTCTTTGTTCTTCCCCATGCTTCATTATCTTGAGAGGTCTTTAATAACCGAGCAGGCCTGGAACATTCCTCTTCTGCTTCTCCCACACAGGCTTTTACCACCCCCATGCCACAGAGGAGGACAGCTGGAGTCCAGGGTGGGTGCTGGCCTGGGTGTCTCCCTCTAGAGCAGCTGGCTCACAGTCCCAGGGCGGGAACTGAGAAGAGGGCCCTGGAGCCTCCAGGAAATGAGATTTGAGCAGAAAAGGAGGAGGTCTGTCCACCAGTACTTCAGGACATACTCATGTACACACACTTTTACACCCATGAGTCCTCCATCCAGAATGCCAACGTCATGGTGTGTCATGAGTTGTTAGATTATTAGGGTCTCGGGGTGAGAGCTCCTAAGTCTACAACACACCAAATCAAGCATTTCCCGCAATTCACTATCATGATAGAACACTCCCCTCCACCCCTCACAGACAGGATATTACTTATACTTATTACTATATTAAGTATATTACTATACAGTATGAACAGGGAGTCCCCAGCTGGTCAACCTCTAGGTGGCAACTACAGAATATTCCAGATCTCTAAAATGCTTTTCAAACCACCAGGTTTCCTGTCACTCCAGTGGGTGGAGTTTGGTGTAGATAAGGCTACAGATGTGAGCACTGCTCTGGGATAGAGGCACCAGTATGGAAGCCACTCTCCCACTGTGGGGCCCACAGCCACATGCTACAATCAACTGAGTTCTGCTAGAGCATCACCAAGTGGGCCACAGGAGGTGTCACCAAGCCCAGTGTTAGACTTCAAGTGGTGTCTGAGCCATCTTCTCCACAAAGATATTTTTTATTTTTTATTATTTATTTATTTATTTATTTATTTATTTAATTAATTTAGGCACCGGGGATTGAACTCAGGGGCACTGAGCCACATCCCCAGCCCTATTTTGTGTTTTATCAAGAGACAGGGTCTCACTGAGTTGCTTAGTGCCTTGCCGTTGCTGAGGCTGGCTTTGAACTCGCGATTCTCCTGTCTCAGCCTCCCTAAGTGCTGGGATTACAGGCTTGCGCCACCACACCCAGCTAACAAAGATATTTTTTAATTTCTAATTTTTCTTTTTTCTTTTTTTGGTACTGGAGATTGAACTCAGGGGCACTTGACCACTGAGCCACATCCCCAGCCCTATTTTGTGTTTTATGTAGAGACAGGGTCTCACTGAGTTGCTTAGTGCCTCACCATTGCTGAGGCTGGCTTTGAACTCATGGTTCTGCTGTCTTAGCCTCCCTAAGTGCTGGGATTACAGGCGTGTGCCACTGCGCCTGGCTGGTTCTAACATTTTAACACATCTAACATCATCTTAGAATCATTGGCTAAGAGGCTGAAATGACAGAGTTCTCATCACGTATGCATGCAAATCAGCACTTGAAGAATCAAGGGTCTGGGCGCCAAGCACACAGGAGCATGGCTGTAATCTCAGAAATTCTAGAGGCTGAGGCAGGAGGATCACAGTCATCTTTCCTTTCCCTCCTCTGTCTTCACTTCTCTTCTTCCTCCTCTTTTTCCTCTTCTTCCTTCCTTCTTTTCCATACCAATGATTGAGCCCAGGGCCTCACACATACTAGGCAAGTGCTCTACCCTTGAGCTACACCCCCAACACTTTGGGGTTTTGTTTTGTTTGCTTGTTTGTTTGACACGGAGTCTGCTAAGTTGCCCAGGCTGGCCTCAAACTTGCAATCCTGCCTCAGGCTCCCAAATCACTGGGATTACAGGCATGCAACACTGCATCTGCCTTAGATGAGCTCTTTCATTAAATATAAAATAAAAGCTCTAATTGACAAGAAATCATTATGCTATAGTTTTCCTTTCTTAATGTTACAGGAATGTGAATCTTATCATTGGTGGCATCTTCAAGTCAGTGAGTTATGGTTACAACCACACATACCTCATGAAGCCAGGCACAGTGGCACACGCCTGTGATTCCAGAGGCTTGAGAGGCTGAGGCAGGAGGATCATGAGTTCAAAGCCAGCCTCAGCAAGAGCAAGGTGCTAAGCAACTCAGTGAGACCCTCGTCCCTACATAAAACACAAAATAGGGCTGGGGATGTGGCTCAGTGGTCGAGTGCCCCTGAGTTCAATCCCCAGTACCCCCACCCACCAAAAAATTGCTGAAGGATCAAATGGAATTGTCAGCTAATAAATCATTAAAATTAACTTAAAAAAGAAAAAGAAACTATAAATGAAGGTTCCGAGCTCAATAGACACATCCAAGACTGTGGAAAGAATGGAGAATGGGAGGGACAGAGAGAAGAAAGAAGGAAGGAAGGAAGAAGGCAGGGAGCCGACCCAGTTCCTGCCCATGACACATGGCTTACATCATCCTGGAGCTCCTCGTTCTTTTTAACACTTGAGTTATTTCTATGTTTCAGTGAGCTGAGGGTGGGAAATTCAGTCCCCAGCCCAGAACCCAGCACTACTCACTATTCCATGAATTTTGTTAGATGAATGTGTCCCACCTAAGAACCACATCCTTCAGAGTCAAAGGCCTTCCTTCCTGGCTCATTAAGTCTTCATAGTGCTCCTTAGTCTGTGCTCTGTGGCAATAGAACCATTGGGAACCAAAATGGATCAGGAGGAAACATACAGGATTTTTTTTTTTTTTTTTTGGTAACAGGGATTGAACTCAGGGGTACACGAACACTGAGCCACATCCCCAGCCCTATTTTGTGTTTTATGTAGAAACAGGGTCTCACTGAGTTGCTTAGCGCCTCACCATTGCTGAGGCTGGCTTTGAACTCACGATTCTCCTGTCTCAGCCTCCCAAAGTGCTGGGATTACAGGCTTGCGCCACCACGCCCAGCTAGATATAGGATTATTGCCAGTATCAATGCTCAACTGGATGAGGAAAGAGAGACCCTAAAGAAGAAACAAGAAAAAGATACAACATGAGACAGGTGAACATGGAAGATAAAGGAGAGAGAACAAAGAACATTCTGATGGGCAGCTGTGAGATCTTGTTTCTGTGTTTTCAGTACTGAGGATTGAACCCAGGGCTGCTCTACCAATGAGCTACATTCCCAGATCTTTTTGTTGTTGTTGTTTTGGTAGCAGGGATTGAACTCAGGGGTACTTGACCACTGAGCCACATCCCCGGCCCTATTTTGTGTTTTATGTAGAGACAGGGTCTCACTGAGTTGCTTAGCGCCTCGCCATTGCTGAAGCTGGCTTTGAACTCGCAGTTCTCCTGTTTCAGCCTCCCATTGTGCTGAGATTACAGGCATGCACCACTGTGCCCGGCTCTTTAATTTTTATTTTGACAAAGAATTTCACTAAGCTGCCCAGGCTGGGCCTTGAACTTGTGATCTCCTGCCTCAGCCTCCCACGTAGGTGGACTTTCAGGCATGTGCCACTGCACCCAGCCAGCTGTGAGATCCGATTGCTTCCCTCTGCTTCCTTTTCAGTGTTCCTACCCTTAGTATTTACAGAAATCATTTCCCACCCAGGAAATCCCACCCACTCAGCTTGCCCAGTTCAAGATTTTCACACCCCAATCATTGTCTAAAGGGATGAGGAAAAAGCTCTAGGAACTTCTAGCAGGGTCCACTTGGCCTCTCTGTGGCTGGATGATCCAGAGCCAAGCTCTCCTCACCTGGCTGGGTAGGCTTCTGTTTCCTCATTCCCTTTGAGACTCAGAGCCTCAGGTTCTCCCTGTTTTCATCTGGGCCTCCCCTCAGGTCTGCGGGAGAGCTGGCTGCCTGCCATGAATCTGCCTCCTCTATGCTTCCTGAGCACTTTCCCTTCTCTTGTTATTTGAGACTTTCTCCCCAGCTTGGTCTGTCTCTGTCTTTTGCAGAGCTGGGGATTGAACCCAGGGCCTTGCACATGCTAGGCAAGCACTCTACCTCTGAGCTACACTTTTTCTATTTTTGTTTTTAATTTTGAGAAAGGGTCTCACTCAGATGGCTTTGAACTTGCCATCTTTCTGCCTCAACCTCTCCTGTCTCTGTCTTTTGTACTGCTCCCTTCTTCTCCCTCCTCCAGGCTGCAGGAGCCAGGATTTGCTCTGGCTATTTTCCCAGGATCTTTCCTGACTGTCCTGGGCCCCCACCTCACACTCCGTGACCTGCAGACCTGAATGTCACTCCCTGCATGTTCCTGTGAACGTGTCATTGTTCTGGGTGAGTCACTGTCCAATTCAAGGAGAAAGGCTGAAAGGAAAGTTTGGGACCACTCCCTGTTGCACACCAATCACCAGGACTAGCTTTCTGAGGAGCCCCTACTCTGAGGGGACTTGTCCATCCCTGCCCTCCTGCCCTGCACTCAAGTGGAGAAAATGGACAGAAGCCAGGCGCCATGGCACACGCCTGTAATCCCAGCACTTTGGGAGGCTGAGACAGGAGAATCACAAGTTCAAAGCCAGCCTCAGCAGCTGCAAGGCACTAAGCAACTCAGTGAGACCTTGTCTCTAGATAAACACAAAATAGGGCTGGGGATGTGGCTCAGTGGTCGAGTACCCCTGAATTCAATCCCTGGTACCAAAAAAAAAGAAAGAAAATGGACAGAGAAAGAAACAACCCAGAGCCCATGAACTGAGTCCTGATATTTACAAATGACAGCTGGGAGTGCCCTCTGATCCAAGGAAGGCAAAAGAAAATAGGCTGGATGAGGTCAGGGAAATGACATCCCGCTCTGTCCATATCGCCATCTTTTCCATGGACACCCCAATGAATTCAGGCAGATTGTGATCACTGTGTGCTGACCCTCCCACACCAAGCCCATCAAAGAGATGTTGAATGTGGTCTCAGCCAGCTCCCACCCCTGGCCTGGCCTGGGGCTCATCACAGAGGCATCCCACCCACCACTGGTACAGGGAAACTCCATAGCATGCCCCATTACCCCTCTTTGATCTTCCCTTTTCCTGGTCATCTGGAAGGGGACAAAATCACATTATCTCATCAGAGCTGAAAACAGGGGGCTGAGACTAAACAATAAAGGGGCTACAAGGAAGTCCTGGGGAGACCATAGAAAGCTGGGACCTGAACAACTCAGGGCTGCAACTAGAAAACGATGGTGCTTGGCAATGAGGAGAGTACCCAAAGACCAAAGGCTTAATAAGAAGACCCTGAAGCAGAATAATAGCTGGCACGTGCAAGGAGAGGCTGGAAGTTCTTCCAACAGACATAAGAAACCAGAGATTGGAACCTGAAGTTTTGTAGGGAGGCAGGGGGAACAGGGTGAGTGGGGAATCTGGGGAACAAATCCCCCAAAAAAGGCCCTGAGCTGCATTGCAGGAGTCCTTGGAGGAAACAGTGAGCATCTGGCATGTCATAACTCCAACATGCACACTGTTGAATAAATAAGTGCAATCTGATTTGCCCAAGCTGCAGTTATTCAGAGGTGAAAACCCTGGAAAAGATCTAGAAGAAAGGAAAGAAAAATAGCACAGACTTTGGAGATGGGGTTTCCCAGGTATGTAGGGGCACAGGAAGTAAGCAGTGTGTGATTTGGGCTCAGGGTGATAAATATAAGGGGAAATTGACTCATGATCTACTTGGTGTACCTCTCGTTGCTTGGTTTATTCAACTATCAAATCCCCCACCTCATCCAGGCTTATCAGAGTGACCCCAAGATGCCTGCTCTGGAGGGTGGAGATATTCTCTTGTTCATCCTTTTCCTAGCATTATGATCATGTGAAATATGTAACTGGGGCATGGGTCCCATCCATCAGGACAGCTATTAGCCAGCACACCATCCCCACGATTGTCAACTGGATTTGCCACTGGGTTATAGAGAGCCAGGTCCCAAGAAATGTTTGTTGTATCGAAACGACTTGAATGAGCATCAATTTCATGAGGGGAAATATGAGTCTGTTTAGTCAAGCAACTTGCTTGACTTGGGGACAGAGGTGACTTTCTTCTCCTTGAATTCTGGTCCTAATGAGGGCTCAGGGGAGCTGGTCCTAAAGCTGGGGCCAGCCCAAGGGAGTAGCTGAGCCCCCGCTGTGTTTTCAGAACTCAAGATTGCCTCTGGTATCAGCAAATAGCACCAGAAAGTTTCATCAGAAAGCAGGGACTAAACAAATAAATAAAAAGCTACCAGCGACAGCTGCCTGCCATCACCCTAATTAAAAAAAATACACAACCCACCATGGTCAGCGTTCTGCTGTTCCCAGGTTCCCCCTCCACACACTCAGTCAACTGACCACCTGCGTGGGGAGGGAGGTCACAGGCGGGAGTATAGCTCAGGGCCCAGAGGACACTCAGGCCTGTGTGTGTGTGTGTGTGTGTGTGTGTGTCCCATATGGACTCAGCCACAGCTTAACAGCTTAACCTCCTGCCACCTGCACCCCCGCCCCAGCTACTCTGGTCTCCTTGTTTATTTATAAGCTGGTCTCTACACATCTGGGCTCCCAGATGTGCTGTTCTTCACATCAGAAAACTGTTCAGCCTCATGTTTTCATTGCTCACTCCTTCCCTCTTTCAAATAGTGCCCCCTCCGCCCACCCCTCTGTAGAAAGGCCTTCTCTCCAGCCAGCCTCGGTGACACACGCCTGTAGGCACAATGGCACATGCTTGTAATCCCAGCAGCACAGGAGACCAAGGCAGGAGGATCGCAAGTTCCAGACAGTCTCAGCAATTTAGCGAAGCTCTAAGTAACTAAGTGAGACCCTGTCTAAATAAAATACAAAAAAGGGATGGGGATGCGGCTCACGGGTTGAGTACCCCTGAGTTCAATCCCTGATACCTTAAAAAAATAAAAAAACACAGCTTTGTGCCACAGATTCCCTTCTAGCCCCTTCTTCTATTTTATTTTATTTTGGTACCGGGGATAGAACTCAGGGGTACTCGACCACTGAGCAATTCTCCTATCTCAGCCTCCCAACCTTCTTCTATTTTATCTGTCTTAAAAGCACTCCTCTCTATATAAGTTGGGTTTTTGTATTATCTTTGCAAAGCTGGGGATGGAACCCAGGGCTTCATACATGCTAGTTAATTGCTGTATCTCTGAGCTACACCCCCAGCCCTAAGTTAGATTATTTTTACTTGTTTTTACTTATTTGTTATCTGTTCTTGCCCACCCTTTGCCCTGACCCTGAACATTCACCCACAAACTGAAAACAGGATTATCTTGCTCACTCATCTTCTGAACTCTAGGAACCACAGGCAGCACATAGTAAGCTTTCAATCAAGAGTTCCTGAGTGAATGAAATGTGAGTCCGTCCACACCAAGATGACTCATCATATGTACCATCAGAATTTAGGCTGCTTGGGCCAGGCTCAGTGCCACACACTTGTAACCCCAGCAACTCGGGAGGTTGAAGGAAGAGAATCACAAGTTCAAGGCCAGCCTCAGCAACCTGGTGAGACCCTGACTCAAAAATTTAAAAAGAGCTGGGCACGATGGTGCACACCCGTAATCCTTGCACTTAGGGAGGCTGAGACAGGAGAATCGCGAGTTCAAAGCCAGCCTCAGCAATGGCGAGGCGCTAAGCAGCTCAGTGAGACCCTGTCTCTACATAAAACACAAAATAGGGCTGGGGGTGTGGCTCAGTGGTCGAGTACCCCTGAGTTCAATCCCCGGTACCAAAAAAAAAAATTTAAAAAGGATGAAGATGTAACTCAGTGGTAGAATGACCCCCAGACCACAAAAAAAAAAAAAAAAAAAAAAAAAAAAAAAAAGGCTGCTTTTTCCAGTAAAGGGTGTGGAGTATAAAGTGTTCCTGGTCAGTCTTGTTACAAGGACACCTACCAGTCTGGCTCCCTTGTGCCACGCCCTCTGCAAAGGTCTCTGCAGGTATTATATCATTCATTCTTTATGATAACCTTAAGCAGTAGGTATTTTTATCTTCGCTTAACAGACTGAAACCGGGGCTTGGACAGAGAACTTAAATTTCCCAACTTCATGGAGCTCATCCATGATGAAGCTGGCCTTAAATTCTGATCTAGTTGACTCCAAAGTTCAAGGAGGTCCGTCCCCCCGCCCCGGTACTGAAGATTGAACTCAGGGCCACTCGACCACTAAGCCACATCCCCAGCCCTGTTTTGTGTTTTATGTAGAGACAGGGTCTCACCAAGGAGGGTTTTTTCTAGGTCAAATGGAGAGCAATTGAACCATCCCTACTTGAAACCTGCTCCTGTCCCCCTTTGCCCTGTCCCTGCTTCCTGGGGGCTGTCAGCTGCCCAGGGAGGGTACCTTTGCCAGTTTCCCACCCAGGGCCTGATGGTGAGAGGCTGGGCTGCTGGGCCACTCGCAGTTCCTCCAGCACTAAGCTCCACACCAGGGCCATTGGGAGGTAGTGAGGAAGCCGAGCAGAGAGAATGGGAGAAAATTGCCCAGGGCAGGCTGTGGGGTCAGGCCCAGGGATCTCCTTTCTAAGTCCTGCCTGCCTGAGAGTGTTGGCTCGGAGCCTCAGCTTTCCCTGAACCTGATAGGCATCTCCTGGAGCTATCTCAGGCACAGAAGGAAATGTCAGCCCAGCACAGCTGGACTCCCGAGGCCCAGGCTGCAGCCTAGGACAATGGGGCAGGGTTTCCGGCAAGGGAATGCAGCAAGAACAGAGGCAGGCCTGGCTCCAGGACACCTAGCTGTTGACTCACTGCATGTCTCAGGGGCAAGTCACTTCCCCTGAGGGCATCTTTGTCTCCTCCTCAGATGGACAGATCCATCCCACACCCAACCCCCAAGGGCTCAGAGGAGATGGGCAAGGGCAAGGGTGATAGAAGGCCAGCTCAGAACACAGAGACCTTTAAGAAAGACAGGTTTGTCAGCCTTAGGAAATGTCCCTGTGCAAAGCTTGCAGATGTCACCGCACCTTAGCCTTGCTGACATCCCCTGAAGGAGGCACTCATTGCTCCCACTTTGCAGATGAGGACACTAAAGTCCCATGAGGCCAAATGATCTTTCCCAGGCACATCTGGGCCACATTTCACTGCCCAGCCGTCCTACATTCACTCCTGATCCCCTCAACACAACCAAAGATCGAAGCCCTCCAGGAACCTTCCCATGGGCAGGTTCCCTTGTACTAAGTTTAGTGGCCAAAGTTCTAGTGTCTGTAAGGATGGCCTCTACACATCTAGGCCACATACAGCATGGGCATGTGGACACTCTGTGGCAACATGGATTCGTGTGGCCCTTCCTAATCCTGATGACACACTTCCTGCTTTACGTCATCCCTAGTTTCTGGGGCCTGTGGATGACTACAGCCATCTCACCTCACACAGCACATTATGTGGACAAGGAGATCTGAGTTCTGCTACTCACTGGCAGCGTGACCTCCACCTGTCAGATGGTGGGGAAACTGCTGGCCCCTTTAGGAGGTGTCTGCAGGCCCCCAGGAGCCCTCCCTGCTGAGCACAAGGAGCTGTTGCCGAGCTGATGGAAGACCAGTCACTCAACAGGGCCTCCGGGAGTGTAAGGAAGGGTGCGTGTGGCATCAATACTTGCTGGGCACAGTCCTGCTGGGAATGTTCAGGCAGAACAAGTTTCCTAAGAAGGTGGTTCCCATTCTGCCTCATGAGCATACATAGGACACAGAAGCTTGAGCTGAAAACCAAGCCTGAATCTGAGGCTAACAAATCATGC